>JAUELO010030889.1:0-10689 GCA_032357855.1 Amphibolips quercusostensackenii | reverse complement strand
CACTAAAAATTTTATCTAACAAGCTACAATAAAATTTAATTCAAGGGTTGTGTAGGAGGCAGAGTAACCTAGAGAATCTAACCTGAAAATGTCGGTATCGAATGCTAGCGCATCGAATGGTTTTCGGGGGACAATTTTTTTTCCTCCAAAAAGCTTAAATCCATATTTAAGGAGAAAAGTCCTTTGTGATCTCTTACACTTATTGCAAATATTAATCAATTAATGAAATATCGCATCTTCAAATAAAGGACAAAAAATAAACAGAAACTGGCTTAACAGCGCTCCCTGGTCGCACCATCGATCACTAAAATCGATTGAAGCGGACTTTTGGCGCCATATTCAAGATAGAAAAATTATTCAAGCAAACAAAGAAGTAATAATTTTTACTTTCTATAATAAATTATTAAAAACTATAGCGAATAAATCTTATCAAAAGTTTATATTTATAAAAAAAAGAATAATAAATACATTATATGTAAAATAATGACTTAGAAGATTTAAAAATAAAATTCAGCACATTCTTCCATGATTTTTCGAGGGGGGTTCCTGACTTAGAGTTGATGTTGTCGCATCTATACGAACTCATACACACAGTAAAATTTATTTACTTTGAATGGAATGATGCAATAAACATAAAGGTGTTTAAAAATATTTTTTTTAAAGAGCAACGATTGCCTACTATATTTTAAATCAGAGAAAAAATTCCCTCATTTTTTTTAAATTTTGATTTTAAAAGGTGCCCTTTTCAACTTAAAGTTTCACATGTTAAATGTATGAGAAAAACTCACTATTTTGAGTCTTTGGAATAATTTTGAAGGCTTTAGGAAAATGTGACGGAAAAGTATAGAGGCCTGTTGAGCATTATCCAAAGAAGAATCTCGTGTATAAGACAAGTGAGTTTATTATCCCTAACACATCCCCACGAGTCCCTAAAAACTACGCTTAAAACAAAAAATGTCAATACTTCATTAAATGAACCTTTTGAGTACTGTATTCTCGACATTTTTTTTCTCTGAATTATTTATATTGGTCTAGTGAAATATCTATCAACACTGGTTAATAATTTTTAATTATTTTAACAAATGGGATTTGTTTTAATAATTTTCTGCGAATATTCATTTTTTTCTGAAAATGGTTACTATTGAACTGATGAAATATTTATTAACATTCGTTCATAATTTTGCAGTTATTCAAACGAATTAAATTTGTTTAATTATTTTTTTAAATTCTTCCTTTCATTAAAAATTATCTATATTTCTTTAGTAGATTATCTATTAAAATTGTATCATTATTTTTGATTGTTTAAACAAAACTTATTTGTTTAAATAAGTTTTTTAAATACTTCTTCTTATAAAAAATATTACTGTTGGACCAGTGAAATATTTAACAACTGACAGTTTATCATCATTAAGTAATATAAATTTATCTCGAAATATTGTCTGATTGTCAAAACAATATTGATAAATATGCGATTGGAACAACAGTAATAATTTTTATTAAAAAAGAACAAATTTTCGTAAAAAAATTTAAACAAATGAAATTTGTTTAAACAATTACAATTAGGTTAAGCAATGTTGATAAACAGTCCGCTATAAAAAGAGCAATAATTTTTTTTAAAAAAATTTTTTCTTAACAAAAATTATTTTAGCAAATTCCATTTGCTTAAAGAATTAAAAATTAATAAGCAAATGTTATAGATATTCCACTAGACCAATAATAATTTGTAGGGAAGAAAAACAAATAAAAAAGAAAATTATTTAGGCAAATTCCATTTCTTTAAATAATTGTAAATTAATTAATTAATATTGATTATTATTACACTAAGCAAATATAAATAATTTTAAAAAATCAAGAATGCGGTCCTTAAAAGGTTGATTTTCAATAAGATTCATTTATTATGGTTTTTAATAATTTATTAAAGCATAATAAAAATTATTATTACTATGTCTGTTTGAATAATTTTTCTATATTGAATATGGCGCAAAAAGTACACGCAAATCGATTTTAGTGATCGGTTGCAAAACTCGGGAGCGCTGTTAACATATCTTCTGTTTACTTTTTTTCCTGAATTAGAAAATGCAATATTTGATTAATTTAATAATATTTGGCACTAGTGTTGTTCTAAAATACGTTATCCACAAAGAAATAGTGCGAACAATGGTTGACTAGAACCGAGGGGGACATTTGACTGAACCATCAATTTTGACCTTGAGGTCAATTTTCAAGGTCAAATGAAGGTAAGACCCTTTTCTTAAATTAGAACCCCTATTTTTGTCTGTGGATTTGAAAAGAGCGGTAGATTTCACTATGAAAATGACCTATAGAAAAATAATTTTTGTGACCTTGGATAGGTAAAAAATTAAGGTCAAATGTCTAAGAAACAACCAGATGCCCTTTCTCTGAACTGTTTTGGTTTTTCGGGGTAAACAAACGTTGAAGATGCTTTACAAAAGTCGATGAAATATTCAGGTGTACATCACCTTGACCATCATGACCTTAAGGTCAATTTTCAAGGTCACCTAAAGTTCACGACGATTTTTCTTAGATTAAATTCTGTCCGCGGATGAATCTCTTTTGTAGACTTCGGGCTGAGGATTGTTATCACAACACTTTCTCCTCCACCTTTAACACACCCAGACAGTAACGATCATTTCGCATAAGATGTAAAGACTGTGACTATTTAGTAACAAAAAAGATAATCTTGACAATGCCACTTCTCTGTGAATAGTTACATTGCGAGCTCTTTCAGTTAAAGTATATAGTGTCAAATAAGTAGGATGTCTTTTATTTGAAAGCCGTTCAGCGTAAAGTCTTGATGCAGTAGTATAGTTAATCTGACATTCCCCTAAAATTATTATCAGATTAACTATTCAAGTAGGTAGGTAATTAGCCATATTGCTAAATTTTTTTGAAAACTATCAGAATATCACAAAAATTGACAATACCTTATTTTTTCCAATTTTCAATGATTATAATTACAAATATGAAATCGGCAGCATTTAGAATTTAAAAATGAAAATTTTTTTTCCGCATGAAACTCCGAACAATATTATTATTTTGATAAACAAAAAGCTTAAAACCAAATGGTAATGAGGCAGGAGAGAAGCATCAATATCAGGGAAACAAATGCCTCGCGATGGAGTGTCAATTTAGCTTGAAAGGATTTATGTACGTCCTGACCGATCGCAGTGCAGTGGCAGGCATTTGTTTTTTGTCAGAGTGGTTGACCAAATTTACACTTCATGGCGAGGCATTTGTTTCCTTGATATTTATGCTTCTTTTCAGCCTCGTTACAATTTAGAGTTAAGCTTTTTTTGTTTCTTAAAAAAATAATATTGTTTGGAGCTTTATGCAGGAAAAATGTATTATTTCAATGTTTTAAATGCTGCCGATTTCATATTTGTAATTTAAATCATTGAAAATTGTAAAAAAAATCAGGTATTGTCAATTTTTGGGATATTTTAATAGTTTCTAAAGAAATTTTCCAAAATGGATGATTACTTACCTACTAAGATCGTTGATATGATACTAATTTCAGGGCAATGTCACATTAAGTACGCCACTGCATCAAGACTTAACGCTGAGCGGTTTCCAGACAGAAGACATCCTACTAATCAAACAATACGTACTTTAACTGAAAGAGCTCGCAATAGAATTTTTTTTTGTAAACCCCGACATCATTAGCACAACGAACATAATGCACGAGCTGTAACTGTTATAGCAGCTGTTCATGTTGATCCACAAATTAGTACTTGACAAATTGAAAGAGAGATAGGTATACTACAAAGTACAGTATCAAGAATTTCAAGATCTCTGAACTGTCATGCTTATCACATTACTCTAACGCAAGAGGCCCTATCATATTTCAGCACGTGTTAATTTTTTTGAATGTGCTTTCCGAATAGTACAGAATGATTCTAGTTTCTTTTGATATGTACGTTTCTCTGATGACAGTAAATTCTACAGTAACGGACAGCTCAATAGACATAACTGTCATTATTGGTCGGACAAAAATTCTTACTGTCACAGACCGATGGTTCATCAAAATCGATGGAGTGCTATGGTGTGGTGCGAAATAGTAAATTGCTATTTAATTGGACCCAACTTTTTTTGAAGAAAACATTGACAGACGCACTTACTTAGAGTTATTGAGGGACCATTCACCTGAACTATTAAAGAACGTTAAATTAGCAACCAGACAAAGAATGTGGCTTCAACAAGATGGTGCTCCGCCACATTTTGCACTCATCGTATGTGAGTTTTTGAACTTAAATTTCAATGAGAGGTGAATTCGACAAGAAGGTCCATTCGAATGGCCCCTCTGCTCACCAGATCTAACAATACCTTTTTTCTGTTTATGGGTTTATATTAAAAATCTAGTTTTTGCTCAGCGACCCACTACAAGACACGATCTGATGGAAGGAATTCGGGCAGCTTGAGCAGCTATCCCTCGAGAAGCTTTGTTGAAAACTGTGGACGGTTTTGGAAGAAGTCTATGTTTGTGTCTTCAAGCCAATAAAGAGCACTTTCAACAGTTACTCCGTGGCTGATTGTAACACTGATAGCAATGGTAAGAGGCAAGGGGATTCACGTTAATCAACCACCCGAAACGTGAGAGGCAAGGGCACTCTCTTAAATCAACCACCCGAAATGTGAGAGACAAGAGGAACTCACGACAGGAAAGCACCTCAAAGAAAACAGAACTTACTACGCCAACGCCGCCGTTTCTAAGTAACGCTAAAAGTAAGTACAAAGTGTTTTTTTTTTGTAACTTTTTATGGAGAAGTGACATTGTCAAGATTGTCACCTTTGTGATTAAATAGTCACAGTCTTAACATCTTATCCGAAATGATTGTTACTGTCTGAGTGTGTTTAGGCGAGGCGGTGTTGTGATAACAATCCACAGACTGAAGTCTCCAAAAAAAATTTTTAAAATAGGGGTTCTCTTTGAAGAAAAGTGTCTTACCTTTATTGGACCTTGAAAATTGACCTTAAGGTTTAAAATTAATGGTACAGTCACCTTAATTGCTGTTACAGGCTTTTAGTCTAATTACTGTAGCTTAAAACCAAAAGGAGAACTAATTCACTCAAGGTTCTATCGACCTTAAAAAACACATTCTTATCCAAGCGCTTGCGCTTTGTGCTTGATGTTTAATTTAAAAATTATTTAAACCTAGCCCTCCACGTTTGATTCTGCTCAGCGTACAATATAAACAAAAAATTCTAGGTGAGCTTACGGCACGCGATTTGGTCGTCTCGCTATGAAATACGTTATTTGCGTGCTTTGCCTTTAGTGTTATATGTTCTTTATATATAAATAATTGAATTTGTAACTGATTTTAAAGGTAATAAACTACCAAAAAAGATCAATTTTTTATAAAATTTTTGAAATTATGGAAAAAATATTTTGAATCGTATAGGGATTTTTAACCTGATAGTTAAATTTACAGCCATCAATACTAATTTCATTCCAAAAAAGTTTAATTTTTAACAAAATGAAAAAATTTTTAGAGAAATTAAAACTCAAACTGAAGAAGATGAATGTTTGACCAAACATGAAATAATGAAATTTTCAGTAAAAAAAATTAATTTTCACTAACAAGAATTTTAACAAAACAGTTAAATTCAAAAAAAAGGTTTTTACTAAAATGATAAATCATCAACCAATAAGATTAATTTTCAACAAAGTAGTTTCACTTTCTACTACGTGGTTAAAGTCACAACCAAAAAAAATGAATTCTCAAATAAACTATAATAGTCAATATTTCAACCAAAACGGATATTGATTATAAGCTACAAAAAGCTGAATTCGACAAAAAAGACAGATTTTTAACATAATAGTATGAGCCTCTTTCAAAAAAAAAAAAAAATGAAAAAACACGCGTACTTTTATAAAATGATCGCGAACAAAGGACCCCGTACTCAATACATTGCAAAAGGCTTTTTGTAAAATTTGCTTAAGTTTTGACATCTGGCACATGTTTCTATACTTAACAAAAAATGTTAGGGCCAGAACTTATTCCTACGCGCCGTTTTTATGCTACTGTGCGCCAAAAGTTGATAGTAAACAGGTAGAGTACACAAACCCTGCATAAGCGGGATGTGCATAGTGCATGTGACTATGTATATATACATAAGTGTACAATAGTGTGAAGATGGGGAAAGGTGGAAGCCTGAGGAGTATTCAAGTGACTGAGTAACAGGGATGAAGAGAAAGCTAATGACTGAGTGAGTCATGTAAAAAGTGGAAATAATGAAGTAAGTGAGTGGGTGAGTGATTAATCGATTGAAAGAGGGAGTAAGTGGGTGCGTGAGTGATTAAGTGAGTGGGTGCCCTTCCACGATCAATCTCGAGAAGCATCCTTCCACGTTCAGGTGATGTGCACAACTTTTTACATTATCCTGAACATATATGTTACGAAAAAAATGTTCACGCTTGACTCTAGAGAAAACCCTTCTACATTTTTGCTAGCATTGCATGCTAAGCAAGATGCACTCGCCGTTTGCGTTAGAACATCCAAACACATTGAACTTGGATCAGCTTCTACAGCACGTATTTTATCTGATATGGATCTATCACAATTAATACATAGTCTGAATTGATTATCACGTCAAAAGGTGAGTGATTAAAAGCATCTTTCCGTGTAATTGCAAGATGCGCTTTATTTTGATCTTTTATGACATTTATTCATTGTATTCGATGAGGATTATGTCCTACTTTACATCAATAGCAGGTGACCTGTCTTTAAAACGCCATATATTATTGCCTATACAATACAAAATGAAGGTAAGTACTCTCCTACAAAGAAAGGTATCGGTTTTGCATGAAATATTAGGTTACTGAACAAATAATAAATGTCTGCCGCCAAACAACTGAATATATTTTTTTATAAGCCGTTGACGTCAAGAGGATAAAATGGCTCCTATATTAGTGATCATGTATGCTTTACTTCGTGAAGTAGGTTGTGCCTTTAATTTTGCATTGAAAAATATGCAAACAGCCAACATCACAGGCAAGGCACACATAAACACTAATGCACATGTCGCTTTGTAGCTTGAAGTTTTACGTTAAATAGGTCGTCTTCTTTATTTCACATTTGAAATTAAAAAATTATGTCTATTGTGCATTAAATAAGTAATTAACGATAGAGAACTAAAGACAAATAACATGTCATGAACGTGACGCAGAACTGCTTCTAAAACTGCTTTTATTCACAGATCACAAAAAAAAGGTAGTAGGGCCAACTACTTGGACTAGTGAAATATGCTACTGCTTCTTTGTTGGTTAGCAAAACTGATTTTTTTGTTAGTACTACTCCCGGTTTACTGAGATAACTATTTAGTTAGTAACAGAAATGAAAAAAAATAGTTATGCCAATACTTATGCCCATGAAAGAACCTGGTAAGTGACACTTGCCGTTTAGGCTATTTTCCCGTTCAAGAGCAGTGTAATATAATAACCACGGCAACTTTAAAAAGTTTTTCTTTTGGACAGCATAGCAACATGGACAACTTCCAGAGATGCGTATTCTCGTCAGTATATTATTTTTGGATGAAATTGATACATTCAGAGAAAACATCGATCAAAGAAATACCAGAACAATAAAAGGCTGTTTTTATTTACAGTAAGACATTTTTTGAAAATCTTTATGGAAGACAGAATACTCCTTTACAGGTGTACTTCAACATCATCAAGAAATATTTTATTAAAGTGTTCATATATACCAGCTTATACGCATTTTTCTTCCTTTTTTTTTCTTTTACCAGTTGTATTATTAGCAATTCAAAAGAAGGCGATTTCAGAATGAGCATATCAATAGTGGAAGTCTCAAGTGAAAAATTAGCGATGGCAAAGTTGACATTCGTCACGGTCATATGGATACAATACATTTCAACAAAAAAATATAAACTTTCACAGCAATAAATAATAGGAATGTTTTAGTAAAGCGACTTAATTATTTCATTTCTTTAAATAATATTCAGCTTTATTACAACCTTCTACGATAATTAGAAGCTAAGAACGTGACTTTGTTTATTATTTTTTATAGTAGCATAAGTTATTATTTCACCTCACAGTACTTAACCTCGATATTTTTACTCAATGCTTGGACCATTGATGTACTAATTTCAAGAACGCCTTCTTTTAAATTGCCAAAGATACAACAGGTAAAAGAAAAAATCAAAAAAGAAGGGAAAATATGCATCAGTTGTTAAATATAAGCATTTGAATCAAATATTCCGTAATAATATTGGTGTACACCTGTAAAGGAGTACCTTTCCTTTCTTGAAAATTTGGAAGATTATGACTTGCTGTGAAGAAAAACAGCCTTTTATTGTTGTGGTATTCCTTTAATCGATTTTTTCTTTAAATTTTATTATTCTATCAAAAAATGATATACTCACGAAAATATGCATCTCTGTGAGTAGTCCAACTTTTAAAAAAAAGTTTTTCCTGCAAAGTGAATATAAAAAAATTTTACCTGAATGCCCGTCGACTTCAAAGCCGCCTCTCAGCACTTATGCATATAGGTAAGTGCCTGGCACGTTGCTATTTACGTTATGGGCTTAGAGTCTATAAGGTTCAAGGTTGACAGTTACCTAGGGTATGACCTTGTTTTTTTTTTTAAATACTACAGAAATTTCTAGGGGTTCCCATTCATTTTTGCTTACTTGTTAACAAGAAAGATAAAAAAAAACATTAATAAATTTACATTTTGAAAAAATAAATTAAAGAAACAAAAATTTTAAAGAAAAGTTAAATTTCCAACCAATAGGGTGAATTTTCAACTCAAATAATGAATGTTCTACAAAAAAGTAAGATTTAACAATGTAGTTCAGCTTTCAACTCGGTAGTTAAATCTTTATTTAGAAAAGATAAATTTTCTACCTTAAATTATTATTTTCTACCAAAACAGTTAGATTATCAATCAAGAAAGACGAATTTTTTGATAAAACAGATGAACTTTCCATTAGCAAGGATTCCCCTTTCAACACAATTGTTACATTTTCCACATAATAATTTTAATCAAGTTCAACGATTAAATTTGTATAAATAATAAATTCAAACACCGTGAATAATTTAATGTACTTCTAATTTAATAATTTGCTTATAACAATGAATGAAATAAAGGCGTTTAATCTTTGATAAAATGATGCTTTTACGAAGAGCATATGTTTGTATTGTATGTCATTTTAGAAAAATATCAACAAGCAATCAAAGCAGGCAGCACAATTATAACACTCTATACTTTTTTATTCATTTTTCAACTAGAATAACAAATTAATAAAATTTTAATGAAAGATCAGTTTCTATAGAAAATTTTTAAACATAATCAGCTTCTATTTAAAAAAATAAACTTTAAAATCCATTAAAAAACACGACTTTGAATTTTAAGCCCCAATATCTTGTTTTGTAGCACTGTTTTTGTGATGAGGAAGGAGCGGATAATGGGTAGAAAAGAGTAAGGAGTCAAAGTGCTAGATGAAGGGAAGATAGATTGGATGTAGGTAATCAAGAGAAGATAGAGTAGAAGTGATCAGTTAGGAGAGGATACAGTGAAAGAAAAAGCGGAAGTATCAAGATGAGGAAAAAAGAGGTGATTGGTAAGAGAGAGTGAAAAGTAGGGACCGTAGATAAAGAGAGATTGGACGTAGGTGATAAAGAGGTGTTAGAATAGAAGGAGAAACAGCAGTATGAAGATAAGAAAGAAGTTGCTGGACGATAGAAGAGAGTAGATACTAGAAGTGATAGATAAAAAAGACAGATTGGATGTAGTCAGTAGAGAGAGGTTAGAGTAAGAAAAAAGGTAGAAGCATGAAGGTCATTAGGAAGAGAATAAAGAGTAGAAGAGTGTTAAAAGTAGAGGTAGTCAATGAAGAGGAGATGAATTGGATGTGATCATTTGAAAGGGGATATAGTGGAAAGAGAAGCAGAAGGATAAAGATGAGAAAAAAGGAGGTAATAGGTAAAAAAAGGGAAGAGTAGAGGTAGTAGATAAAGAAAAGACAGATAAGATGTAGTTAACGAAGAGGGGGCAAAGTGAAAGGAAAAGTAGAAATTCAAAGATAAGGAAGAAGTTGCTAGAGAAGAGGAGAGAGTGAATACTAGATATAAGCAGAAAGATAAGTAGAACTATCAAGAAGAGAAAGAAGGGGATGACAGGTCTAAGAGAGTAATGGGTGAAGCTAGTAGATTTAGAGAAGGTAAATTGCATTTAGTCAGTGGAGAAAAGGTTATGTGGAAAGGAAAGTAGAAGTATGAAGATAAAAAAAAATTAGATGAAGGGTAGAAGAGAGTAAATAGTGAAGGTGGTAGATAAACAGGATATAGATTAGATGTAGTTAATGAAGAGGAGATTAAGTAAAATAAGAAGTAGAAGTTTCAAGCTTAAGAAAAAAAAGAATAGAGGGTGAAAGAGACTGAAGAGTAGATGTGTTAAATGATGGGAGAATAAATTGGATGTATTTAATGGAGAGGAGATAAAGTAAAAGTAGAAGTTGGATTGTTAAAATAAGGAAGAATGGGATTGAGGGTAAAAGAGAGAAAAAATTTGCAAGTCGGTTAGGAAATACGTCTTTAAATTTTAGGCCTCAATGTCTTGTTTTGCCGCACTGTTTTTTTAATAAGCAAAAAGGGGGTGATGGGTAGGAGAGAGTAAATAGTAGACGTAACAGATGAATAGGATATAT
>JAUELO010030882.1:0-10689 GCA_032357855.1 Amphibolips quercusostensackenii | reverse complement strand
CTTTGAATTTGGAATAAATCTTCTTCGCTTCTTTGGCTTGTTTACCAAAAACTGAGAAGACATTTATTGACCTTTGGATGGTTGACATTTCTTGATACCGCCCATGGCAATGAGTTAATCAACAGCCAATTTTCATTGATAAAACTTAGATCCTTTCATTACAGGAACAGGATAATCAACTTGAAAAAACCTTCTCAAAAAATGGTATATAATAACCTGTCATATATTCAAGGATAACATCAACACTATTTGACCTTTTTCACGCGTCCTGAAAAATTCAACTCGACCAGCTGTTTCACTTATGTTTAATACCGCTGACGATATTGTCAGCTCCTTTGTTTTCTCTTCTCGGCCTGTCCTGGTGACCCCTGTTCTGGTTTCGGTAACCGCCCCTGTCCGGGACCCTAGAGTTTAAAGATGGCTTATAGACAGAATTTAAAAAATCTTCTTTTGTTGAGAACCCTGATTTAGTTTTGCGGGCTTAATAAAAGCAGATGGTTTAACCAAGTTTTTACTTGTTTCTTTTACGTCAATTGCGGCCTTTATACAAGTCGAAAGATCCACTCTGAAAAAAAACTTTGTCGATAAATAATTCCTTAGTGATATCTTTCACCATTTGGTTAACCTTGGGTATAATAAAAGCATGCTTTATCATCGAAACGTTGTAGTGAACATCAGAGAGGATTCTTCAAACGTCACATAAACACGACGTAAGAGAAAGTTTACTTTATCCCCCTCATTAAACATTGTGGTCAGGGCGAACCTGATATTGTATATCGCCGTACCTAACTTATTCTAAGCAGCAACTTGAGAACCATCTTTCTTGGTACCTGCTTTACTGATCATATGCTTTAACAAGGAATTGTGTCTCTAAAAGTTCGTGTCCTGAAACTTAAAGTGTGGCATCATTTAGTTGAACACGATCGCCTTTAAATTCCTCCGATGAAATCCTAAAACGGAATATGATGCTGTCTACTAATTCTTCTTTTTAATCACTCTAGAGTGTCCTTTAAAAGGAGTACTCAATGTCACGTGAACGATTTTTGCGTTAGTGACATAAAAGATCTTTGCGTTTGTCGTGTGAGCGATCTTTGCGTTCGTCGTGTGAAATATCATTGCGTTTGTCGTGTAAACGGTATTCACGTTTATATTAATGTGAGCGGACTTTATTCTTTGGCTTATTATGAGATCTATGGTCGGCATGATGCCTAACTCTACTCAAATACCGCATAACGCCTTTTATTATGATCTCGTCTAAAAAGAACAATGCTACTCACAGAATAAGTCAAACTACTTAAACGCGGACGACAAACTTCCTGTCTAGGGTAGCGATATCTTTTACGACGATTTTCTTTACTCAGAGACCTGTGTCTGCAGCGTTTTGTTTCACTTGATCTATAAGTAACCAAACCTTTACTATGAAAACTTTGAATTTCAAAAAGCGAGAAGAATTCATAATAAAAACACTTAAAAGCCCCGGAGAATACGATGTGTTCAGATTGCACAGAAGAATACAGTGAGTCACCGGATACGCGAAGCCAGCGCTAAGGGAAACCAAGCGGCTGGCGGAAACTTTTTTACTTTCAAAAATAACTTTAACACTATGATCAGGTTAAACAGGAAGAACATTAGCAAATCCTTATTAATTAAGATTTAGAGATTATTCAAAACTCGTGCAATACTGACCGCTTTTTGAGCCCAATGAAAAGTGATTTTTTTAAATACGTAATTCCCATTAAGTGGTCCACCAGAAAACATTGGAGTTTCACCAGACCAATCAGCTGTTATTTGCACTGTAGTATAGAAAAGTAGAAAAATGCATAAAATAAAATTCGGCTAAATTAAATTTAAAGATAATTAATGTTTAATACCTGTGTGACCAGTATTCGTCATGGTCAATTTCTTTGGTAATTTCTGAAAGTCTGTGAATTTAAGCATATGACCAAATGTAAGAGCATCGTGGTTGGTGCCATCCTTTATAATTATGGGAGACTGATGTTGCCCATTACATGTTGGATACTTTTTTCCCCAATTTTCAGCCTCTTTATAACTAAATGCTTCTGGAAGAAACAAATAAAACTGTTACAGTTTAATGACAAAAAGCAATCATATAAATTATAAATTTTATTATATGAAATGTTTTTGAGAATTAAGATTCTTTTATTATTAAACAAAATATGACTATATCATTCATGTGTATTCATTCAAATTGATTTTTGTAGAAAATTACATCACAAGCTACAAACGACACTAAAATATTTAGTTTTTTCTAAACTAAACGACGAAATGTGTTTTGAAAAGTCTTATATATCACTCACTTGTTTTAAAAATAAGACTGAAAAGAACAGTCGTTATCAAGGGAAGCTGGCTCATTTCTTTTTTGATTCGCGTGAAGTTCCAGCGGTATAATGAATAAATGGTAAAGTCTTCAAATCACATGCTAGTATCCTGAAAAAAGAAATTACTTATGAAAAAACGACAAAGCATAGTATGTACGTAAATATGTCGTGAATTTAGTTTCGCACATCTTCCTCAAGCGTGTCGCATTTAAAATTTATTGATAACATCAGTAGAGCACACTAGATTTTTGAGTAGGGGAGCAACATTCCACCACCCTACCGCCACAAAGAAAAAAATGATTCAAAATTAATCCTTTACGTTCTATATGATGTGAATTTTTCCGCACACACTTTTTTGTATACTATTAGGAAAAATGATGTTTGAAACTTGACTCCTATTATTATATAATAAGGTATTCAATACTCTTCTGCCTTTCAAAAGGGCTGCAGTTACGCGCACAAAAATTTCAGTACAATTATCCATTTCTTGTGAATTATTAGATATTCTATGAGAGAAAATAATAGTTGAAATTTAAACATTAATTGCAAGAAATTACATATTTAACACCACATTTTTTCGAAGTATTATAGATCTTGAAGGTCCAATAATTAGAAATTCGTTTATCATTTAGTGTTTACACAGTGTGTCCCAAAAGTTGCCGAACTTGTAATAAATCTCACATTGTAATTTATTACCAACAATCTTTTGCTTATAATCATTGAAAATACATTCCTTTCGAGAAATACAGTTTTTCAAACGATCGTAAATCTTTTGAAAACAGCGCTCATACTCCTCCTTTGTAATGGTCTTATGTGCTTCAGTTAAATCCTTCTGGACCTTTAGTAAGGTATTGAATACAATCCTTTGAACTGCATTTTAAGTTTATGGAACAAAAATTTGTCACATAATGACATATCTAATAAATACGCAGGATAATCAAAAACATAAACCGGTTTGAAAGCCAGAAAATTGCGCCCAGAGATGCACTTGTGAGCCTGTAGATGCACTTTTCTTGGTAGTGAGTCTCTTCATAAAACTTTTGAGCAAGTCGTATACTATTGTGCGTGGCAGAACATGATTTCCGTAAGCATTCTGCAACATGTTTACCGTTGTTGTAAACGTTTTAACCAAATTTATTACAGAACTTGATGCTTGCTGTTTTCTCCATCGCGATTTCTCGACGAGGCTCAAGGAGGTACTGTCAATTTTTCTACTATTGTAATGTAACTATAAGAAAATCTTTATAAAACTTACAGGACGTTTTAAAAAAGGCTTTCACGAAAATAATGTTGCCACCATCGTATAGGTGGCTCTGACAGTATTGTTGTTGTGACGAAAGTTCGTGAACTTTTGGGACACACTGTGTAGTGTGAAAATCTTTAAGATCAAGTCTCCTGTTTGTTTTACTTTGTACATTTTTTAATCTTAAATCACTACTGTTAAACCTTGGATAATTTTAAATTGTAGAGCTATGACTTTATATTTTTATAGATAAAGATTTAAGCGCTTAATGTTCAACTATTTTGAATTTATTAATTACGAATGTAAGTTCTGCAAACATTGAAAATTTCTTATTTATGGTTTTCAAAATACATTTGTTTAAAAGTAAACATTTTGTTACTGTTGAAAACTTCATGAATGATTAATTCTGTTTTAATTTTGTGAGTTTTTGACTAATTGTTTGTTGAAGGCAGCGTCCTATTGATAAATTATTTATCCCCTACTTACAAGCACATAAAGAGCTTTAATGATGCGTGGCGATAGTTAAGATCTCCAGATGGTATAAAAAATTTTAATCATTGATTACACATACAGTTTTTCATTAATACGTGTTTCAAGGATGGCCCCGGTTATTTTAGGAAAAAAAAAGAACAAAACCGCGCCACGCGTTTATAAAAAAAAAGTTTTATTTTTTTTATTTTTAGCAATTAAAAATATAATTTTCTTGCAAGATGACACAAAATATGAATATAACAGTTCATCGTTCAAAATCGTTTCCCTTTCCAAAATCTATGAAATTATACCCTTAACAGATGTTTATCTTGTATAATTAAACAAACTTTTCAAAAAATAAAAAGAATCAATAAAAATCGACTCAAATAGCATAAGTTTCGAAAACTTCTGTCTTTAGTTTTCTGACTATTTAAAGAACATGTTCTATAATATTATTGATGTTCTATGTAAATGTACCCTTACAAAATGTACATCATGTTAACTTTAAGATATACATCTATTAGGGGTACATTTTTATATATTTCGGAAGAAAAAACAATTTCAAACTAGGAATCGTTTTTTTTTTCTTCATTTTTGAGAAAAATGAGATTTTAAGTCGTAAAAAATGATATTTCTTTGATTTTAGAAATGAAAATCAATTTTTTCTCACCTTAAAGCTCTGAAACAATAATAATATAATAAAGCATGTTATCTATATAGTCAGTAAACTTAAGACAAACTTTTTTACAAAAAAGTTTCATAGTTCTTCAAGTTGAAAGCTGTTTTAGTTTTTTTAAAATTCTTTTTATCGTTTTTGAAAAATTTCTTAAATTATGCAAGATAAACGTCTAGTAAGTTTATAATTTTATAGAATTTATGAAGAAAAACCATTTTGAACTATGAACTACTATTTATATTTTGCGCCATTTCTGAAAAAATAAGATTTTCAATTGTTAAAAATAAAAAATCTTTATTCTAAAAAACGCGTAGTACAATTTTTTTATTTTAGGCTTAAAACAATTAAGGGGCATCCCCGAAGTGCGTACAAATAAAAGATAAATGTGCAAGTACTTTTAGCTTGAACTTGATTAAGGCTATTCTAAAGTTTCCCAGATTTTATTCGATTTTTTTTTAAACCTTTTAAAATATTTTAAAAAATTTTCAAATATACTCCTCAAATAAATCTTGCAATCAAAAACTTATAAAAATTTTTCTGAGCAAAATTTGTGTTAGTTTAAAAGATATTTAAGACATTTTGATGAATGGAAAAATATTTTAGAAATTTTTAGGAATCTTTTGAAGTTGTAAAATACAATACAGGCTTTAAAATTTTATTTTGGAATCTTTAAAGAAACACATCTTACTTTAAGTTTTTCAAAATCTGTTAAAATTTACTATTATTTTTGAACCTTTTTTTTTTAAAGTCGAAGTATATTTGAAAATGATTTGATTTTTTCCTGAAGTGATAAAGAAATTCTGTAAAATAAAAATAAAAATGTTTTATAATCTTTCAAATTTTGTTTGGCAATTACGGGAATCTTTAAGAACGTTTTAATATCTTTTTAAGTATGTTGTAAAAAACATACGTAAAGTGACAGATCATTAAAAAATTTTCCGGGAATCTTAAAGAAAAAAAAAATTTTTTAAGCCTTTTAAGTTTCTTATATTTCTTTAAATTTTTCAGCTCGAAATCTTCAAAAATTCACCTTCTGTTTTAAATTTGTTGAAATACCTTTCTTTATGTTGAAAATCACTCTCGTATCTTTTTATATTATTTTCTAATTTTTCACATTTTTCTGAATTTTCCCAAGACTTATTAATCTTGCATAATAAAAAAATATTGCTTTTAACTTTTATAAATTCTTTTCGGGAGTTTTAGGAAATCATTTGAATTTTTTTTTAATTTATAAATATTCTCTTAAAACAAACACTATAAAATAAAATATTATTTAAATTTTTACAGTATTTAAAAAAAATTTATTTTGTTGACACCTTTGCAAACTTCAAATTATTTTTGAATTTTCTCAAAAGTTCTAAAACTTTGTAAGATATTTTGAAATAATTCAAAGATTTTATAAAATTCTTTGAAATTCTGCAAAAATTTAAAAAAATTTTCTGAGATATTTCAGACTCTGTTTTCAGATATTTTAAAACCTCCAGTTTGGAAAATTAATTTCTTAAAATGAAACCTAAATCATTAAAAATTTTCCAGAAATGTCATTGGTATAACCTCGTTTAATATGTTCAAAAGATTATGAATAAAATTACTTTATCATTTTTTGAGCATTTATAATTTTCGAGTAACCCTTTTAAACAAAACAAAGTTTAAAAATTTAAAAGAAAGAATAAAAACATCAAAAACAGTCTTCTATAATCTAAAGTCACATTCACGAAGTATGCAACTAATTAGTCAACAACAATGAGTACGAGGTTTTTGATAATTTCGTTTGACCTACTTGTTTCAAATCGGATGACTAGGAAATCGCTTGCAAACCGAGAAGAAGCTAGAAATGTTTTTTTTTCTCCGAAAATTCATGTAATTGATTTATTTTTTTGAAGATTAATGTGTGATCTGAAATTAAATTTTTTTTTTGTTATTTCTCTACTTCTCACTTAAATTTCGTTAATATTATTGTATCATTCATGTAAATGCTTATTTTAAGACAATACTAATATAAATTTAAAGAGTACTTCAACAATAAAAAATAATTTTTTACAATTTGTCTGTATAAACTTTACTACTACTTTAAAAATTTCTTTTATTGGTTGTAGATTTGGCTGCTTGGTTAAAAATTTAACTATTCCTTTTTTAGAAAATTAAGCCTTTGTGTTGTAAAATGATGTGATTTTGATTACATTTTTAAAAAAATGTTAAATTTTGAAGATTAAAAATTCAAATTGATTTAATTTTATAGGTATGATATACAAAATTTTTTAATATTGTTAAATGATAAAAAGAAGAAAATGAAAAGTTTAGTGTTTTGGGTGGTAAGTAACTACGTTTGGCTTAGTTAGTAGCTGTGAATATTTGAAAATATTTGGTAACATTAGTGTCTATGTGCACCAAAGAAAACTTTTACTGCGGTAACAAAATGTTTCTTTTCCAATTTCCGCTATTCCTACCTAAAAATCTGCCTATACGTACCATAATTTCGGTACTCGTAGCTCTAGCTTAATAAAATTCCCGAACTTAAACCATTAGAAAATTGGTTTTAAATTGAATAAATAATGAATTGAAAAATGTAACGATGAGGTAAAAGAATTCTTTTATTTGTTATTTCATCGTCAAAATATTTTTTGTTAAGGTTTATATTCAAGAACTTCAGAACTTGGAAATTTTTTTGTTTTGGAAATTTTATTCTTGAATATCTTTCATTTTTCTTTGACAAAGAATGATTTAAATAAATTTTGTTGGCATTTACTAACAAGTTTTAACTTTGAATACTTTGTTGCTTTCTACATGTTTCAGTTAAACTTCGTTTTTTTTTTTTAAATAAAATATTTCATGCAATAAAATACTTTCATTAAAGTAATAAATATAATTCTTAATCGGCATTATATATTATATTATATATTATCAGAGACTCTGAATACTTATTTGAGTCTGTCAAAAATCTAAGTGAATTATTGAAGTAAAAATAAAACAATGGATTTCTTCCTAAGTAAAATAATCTGTTAGTAGCATTAACGAAAATAAAATAATCATTCTTGGACAAAAATGGGCTTGAGAGATACAAAATGTTTTTTTTTTTAAATTTCTGCAACAAATTTGAAGCTTCCACGGTGGATTATTACTAAAAAAATTATTTTGTGTATATAAAATGTACAAAATATTAAAAAATAATTAATATATAAAAAGTAACTGAAGAATGTAGCGAAAATTAAATCTAACATGCTTATGCTGATAGTTCGGCATCAATCGGTTAAAAAGTATTTCATGCAGGAATGGCTAATTTTCAAAAACAAATGAAAAAATCAATGTTCAATAATCAATTTATTAAATTGAAAATGACTTTTCTGTTAATTTAGAGTTAAAGAGCACAGGGCGTTATGAGGAAAAGTTTTAACTAATGGATTTTGAATAAAAAATTAATGTACTGCAACAAAAAATGCAGTTCAAGTTATAGATATTATTGTTTTTACCTTTAAGAAAACCCGCTAAGATGAAGATGACAGTAGCAAAGTTTTTATTTTCCTGACGTAAAGAAAATCAGCTTGTGTAGAATTTTGATACCGTTGTAAGTAATAATTATTCATGATGTTTCAGCGTATATATACTATACGCTATCTCATTTGCTGTTATGATTTATTTCCCTTTGCGCTTCTAGCCTATAACTTTGAAAAAAAACATGTTGATTTCAATAGTCACATTCATTAGAGATTATTATTTGCAATTCATGGTTCGAGAGTGGAACAGTTAGAATCATTTTTCCAATTCATCTAATGACAAAGACAAAAATACACTTTGAGAAACCTGTTAAAATTAAACACAACACACATTTATGTTACCTTAGTCTCTACATTATTGTCAGCACTTTTTCATTGTCATATTCAAAAATCGTTTCTGGAGCCATTGATGAATACACATATCCAGCCATTGGTATCCTCAACTGAAAGGGATACCATTTAGTTTTGTTGGCTGCTGCTCTGCATTGAAATGAAAAGATGAATGTTCAAGATTTGATTTTCTATCAAATTTTCTAAATTTTTGATGAATGACTGAAGGCTCGACAGAGAAAACGTTTGATAAATAAAAATATTTTGATTTAAAATTTGTTTTATAGCGTGACAAAAGCATTCTGACCAATTATTTCCTGTTCTATATTGCCATATAATGTTATTGTATAAACTTGCACAAGCAGATGTAGATAAAATATTCAGTCTGATCTCAAGTTTCAAAATGTTGCTTTCTCATTGCTTTACATAAAGATGAATTCAGTTCGCAGTGTTTTCCAGAATCAAAAGTTATATTTACGCAGTTCATATACAGTGGGAAAAATGATATATAACTTTAATTTTTCTATACAACATTGTATACAACAAATGAAAATGATATATAATATTTTTCACTATGTATACATTTTCCTGGTTAGGGTTGTACTATGATTGAAACTAAATTGATTTGTACAGAGATCAGGCGAACTGAAAATGTAGCAAAGAATTAAATTTAATAAGGAGCCATCTATAAACTGCATTACCAAATAAGAGGGATAACGCAAAAAATATGGTTAATAATACGAGAAAGGGGGGGGGGGAAGTTAGTGAAAGTAGCGTTACGTACGCCCTTTTCAAGATTTTGTTTTTCTATGTTTTCAAGAAACTTCAAGACATTAATAAGGAATTGTATTGTTAAAAATTTTTTTTTTTTCAGTTGAAGATTCATCTCGTTAGTTACAAATTTAACAACTCCATTTTTAGAAAATAAATGTTTTTAGTTAGAAAATGTAATTTTAGGTTCAATGTTGAACTGTTTTGTTGAGCATTTATTTTTTTAGTAAGGATTCATTAATATAGTTTGAAATTTAACAACTTTTCTAAAAATTAATATTTTTATTTGATAATTACCCTTTTCTAGTTGCAGCTTCCACTATTCTGTTGAAAATTTATGCATGTTTTAAAAATTCGTCTCTTAAGAAGAAAATCAATCTTCTTGATAGATAATTTATCTTTTGAGCCTAAGAATTAAATAAATTTGTTAAATATAAATGTATTTTGTTGAAAATTTGTCTTTTTTCGTAGAGCATTATTCTTCTTAGTAAAAATATTGTCCTTTAAGTTGAAAATTTAACTAATTAACTTAAAATGTAATCACTTGAATTAAAGTTGAATAATTTTTTTCAAATAATTATTTTGTTTTAAATCTACCTTCTTGTTTAAAATATAATCTTTTAAATTGAAAATTCGTTTTTTGCAGTGTTGAAATTGATTTTTGTACCTAGAGATTTTATTATTTTGTGAAAAATTGATATATTTTTCTAAAAATTTGCTTTCTTGGTTAGAATATTGATCCAATTTGTTCAAAATTAATTTTTTTCTCTGAAATATCAACTATCTGGTTAAAGATTCCTTTTTTTTTTGTTGAATTTAACTGGCTGAAAGTATCTTTTCAGAATAAAAATTAATTTCTTACAAAAATAATTTGACGATTGAAATTTAGGTTCTAAAAATGTTTTCTTCTCAAATTAAAACTAAAAGGATTTGGTTTAGAGTTTATCTCTTCTGATGAAACGTTCATCTATTGTATTAAAAATTCAGCTTTTTAGTTAAAAAATTTATTTTTTATTCGTATAATTTAGTTAGATTAAAATTGGCTTTTTGATTCAAAAAATCTTTCCATGGTAAAAATGTCATTGTTTTTAGTTGCAAGTAAACCGTTTTTTGATAATTTAACGTTCTTTTAAGAAAATCTTATTTTTATTTTTATACTTTAATCGTTTTTGGCCTAATCTGAATCTTTTTTTGTTTAAAAGTCCAACATCAACTTTTTTGATGAGGTCATCTTTTTTTGTTAAAAATTCAACCATTATGTTTGAAATTCTTTTGATTTAAAACTTTGTTTACCGATGTTTTTTTAATCGCTAATTACAAATTAGGTAGTGAAAATCGTCGAGTTTTTGCGAAAATTACTGATGGATT
>JAUELO010030875.1:0-10689 GCA_032357855.1 Amphibolips quercusostensackenii | reverse complement strand
TCTTTTTACGAATGTGTATGTCTGTCTGTATGTATGTCTGTCTGCGAGCACGATGACTTTTGAAAAAAATTATCTATTAGATTATCCTTTGGTATACTTTTTAGGTGTCAAAAACTAAAGGTCAAGCTTGTTGCTATTTTGGATAAAAATTCAAAAAGTAAGCACATTTTGAAAATTTTTAAGAGCACTTTTTTAATATTTAAACATTTTATGTACGGTTATAAATAGTATTAAAAAAGACGGAAAATTTATCCTTATGAGTTTTTCTAATTGAAAAAAAAATACCGGAGTTATATCATTTCCAAAATCCAAAAAACAAATGAAAATTAACATTTCAAGCCAAACAACTCACGATATGAAAAAAATATAAAGAAAGAAAAACGTATTTTAAACACCCAATAAAATTATCATAACAACTCTTTGAATTTTTCTGAAAAATCAAAAATTCTAATTTTGATTGCACAAAAAATAATCAAAAATCATAAATTCCATTTTAAAGTCAAACTATACAAGATACGATAGAAGATGATTATACGAAATTGTGCATCTAAAAAGGATCTACAAATTTGTTATGATTTACTTTTTGATGCGACGCGTAGTTTTTGTTTCATTCGTAAAAAACAGCATTAAAAACATAAAAATTAAATTTTTAGACAAACAATACAAGCTGCGAAAAAATAAAAACACAAAGGTTGTTCAGACGAAAAAGAGCTACAAATTTGTTAAAAATTATATTTTGATAGGATGCGTGTTTTTTGTTTTATTCGTGAAAATAACATTGACAATAAAAAATGAAATTTTTGGAAAAACAAGGCAAGGTACGGAAGCAGCTAAATGAACAAAAATTTTACTTTCAAAAAAGATTAAAAAATTTGTAATAAATTTTTGTCATAAGAATATATTCAAAATAAAAAATATTCACTTTTTGGAAAAATGACACAAATTAAAATAACATTTTAACTAATAAAATTTTTTGCCAAAATTATATCTATAAATATTCTTATAACCACCTCACGTAAGGATGCCTTTTTTTTGTTTAAATCGAGAAAAATAACATTGGAATTGAAAAGATTAAATTGATAGAAAAAACACACAAGTTGCCATGAAATGTATAATAAAAAAATTGTTTTCGCATTCTCATCAGAGAAGGTATTTGGTTTGTGTAAAATTTGACCCCATCCCCCTGTTTTTGTCTAATGTACACGTTTTGAAACTTTCTATGAGTCTGTAGATTTTTAGTCTGTTAGCACAATAACTTTGGAATGAATCAAGCGATTAAGCGATTCAAGTCTGTTAGACAGTCATTTTGGATAAAAATTAGAAAAGTTAGAGCATTTTCAAAATTATTGAGAAAATTTTTATTTAATATTTAAAAAGTCTGTTTCCAGATACTTGCAAATACTTTTAACTGAAGTTATAGCATTTAAAAAATAAAATAAAAAAACGAAAATGAAAATTTGAAGCAAAATAATGCACAACATATAAAAAATCAAATAAAGAAAACCGTTGCTTTTTAAACACTCTATAAAATTATTGTAACAACTTTTTGAATCTTTTGGGAAATTCAAGAATTTAAATTTTGATGCACAACGAATAATAAAAAATCAAAAATTCCATTTTGCAGTAAAAATATACAAGATGCAAAAAGAAATGAATTAAAAAAATTCCGCACTTAAAAAAGATCTACAAATTTGTTACAGATCGCTTTTTGATAGGACGCGTAATTTTTTTTTTATTCGTAAAAACCTGCTTCAGAAAGAGAAAAATTAAATTTTCAGAAAAACGACACAAGATACAATAAAATAAATAACTAAAATTTGTTTGCCCAAAAAAGAGATACCAATTTGTTGTTAATTATTGTTTGATAGAATGCGTAGTTTTTGTTCTAATCGTGAAAAACAACATTAACAATTAACAAATTACACTTTTGGGAAAACAACGCAAGGTACGAAAAAAAATTAATCAACAAAAAGTGTGCGTTACAAAAAGATCCACCAATTTGTTAGCGAGCACTTTTTGATAGGACGCGTGTTTTTTTTGTTGAGGATTGAACTGTTTTGTTGTAAATTCGTCTTTTTTGTCGGAATTCAGCTGTGTTTAGATTGAAATTGAAATATTTTTTGGTTAAAATATTAACTATTATATTTCATTTAAGAATTTATATTTATTTATGGAATTTAAATTACTTAGTAGAAAGTTAAACTACTTTGTTGGTAATTAATCCTTTTGGCTTATGGTTCATCACTTTAGTTGAGAATCCTATTTTTTACATTCAACTATTTTATTAAAAATTTTGGTGTCAGAAATTAGTTTTTTTTTTCTAAAAATGTAACTAATCCATGTTTGGTTAACAATTTATCTTCTTCAGTTCAAACTTCAACTTTTTATTTGAAAATTCCTCTACTTTGTTAAAAATTAAAATTTTTTTATATAAAGTTAATATTGTTGGCTGAAAATTCATTTTTTTATTAAAAATTCATCTATAGGTTTAAAAAGTCCTTTAATATTTAAAATATTTGTTTGATATATTTGAAAATTTTATTAGGAATTAATCTTTTCGGCTAGAAAATTAAATTTGAATTCAAATACAAATTTATACGTTGCACAGAACCAAGCGTGGGGCACGAGGTTTAAAAAATTTTTAAATTAAATATCGAGCGTAAAGCGCGAGTGTCCGGATAAGAATGTGTTCCTTAAGGTCGATAGAACCTTAAATAAATTAGTTCTCCTCTTCATATAAAACTAAAGTATTTAAACCAAAAGCATTTAACAGCGATAAAGCTTACAAAGCGAGCATTAGCCCGCAAAGATCGCAAAAGCGAGTGTATATAACAGAAGTATATCGTACAGGAATTCAGTATAGTTTTCAGTAGTAAAATTGGAATTATTTAAAGAAAATAAAGAAAAAACAAATTACTTTCAATCTATGGAAAACAAAGTTGGAAAAATGTTATGCTTTACTTAAGATTCTTATCCAAATTTGTATGCGGTCTTATTCATGTAAGTGTAATCCAAAATTTAAATTCAAGAATTGATTCTCAGTCTCTAATTAACACAAATTACATAAATAAAACATCAAAACACAAATAGTGGGTTTCGAAGTGAAGAATTAATTTCATAAAATCGTTAATGTAAAACAAAATTGGGATTATCATTACAATTTCTTCAATAGCACTTGTGTCATTCTTTCAAAAAATTTATTTTTTTTATTCTTAATGTTATTTTTACGATTATAACAAAAACTACGTGTCCCATCAACAATGTTTAAGATACGACTTTGTAGTTCTTTTTTGGGTGAACAACTTTGCTTATTTTTTTTTTTTTGCATCTTGTGTCGCTTGTCTAAAAATTAAATTTTTTAAAAATATTTTTAACAGTGTTTTCACGAATAAAACAGAAACTTATCATCCTATTTAAAAATTATTACCAACAAATTCGTAGCTTTTTATTAGTTAAAAAACTTTTGTTTCATTTTTGCTCGTAACTTGTGTTGTTTATTCAAACATTTTTCTATTTTCATGTTGTTTTTTTACGAAAAATTACGTATCTAATAAAAAATTATTGATGACAAAACATGTATTTCGTTTTTGAATGCACAATTTTCGTTATTTTATCTTTTTTTCCTAATTTAATTTTCGATTCTTTTAAATTTATAAAGTTGTTATGATCATCTTGTAGGGTTTTTAAGAAGTATCATTTTTCTTTTCTAAACTTTTTTTATGTAATGCGTTGTTTGACTTAAAATGTTAATTTTCGTTTGTTATTTTGAATTTTGAAATTGCTATACCTCTGATAATTTTTTTTGAATTGGAAAAAGTCATGAGAATGAATTGTTCGAGGATTCAAATACTATGAACAGCTCTGCATAGAATTTTAAAATTTAAGCAAAAAATGGTCCTAAACATTTTGAAAATGATTCAACTTTTTGAATTTCCATTAAAAATATCTGGTAAGCAAACTTGATTTTCGTTTTTGGTACCTAAAACTGTGTACTAGAAAACAATCGAATCAGTCTTTCAAGAGTTATCCGGTACACAGACGTCAACGACGACAACGTCAAAGACTGAAAGACACCATCGTAAAACCTGGTTTTCCGGATTTAGGGTGTTTCGGAACGTGGAGATTTAAAGAAATCCGCGATGGTCAGTTTTCAGGAAAGAAAATACTCTCCTAATTATTTTAGATTAAAACAAAATTATTCAGAGGTTGCAAGCATCTAATTTATTTGAAAAGTTAGATTTTGGTAGTTCTTGATTTGTCTAGAAATATCTTACTCAAATGAAATTTATAGCTAATACAAGGGAAAACTCACGTTCGATGTCTGATTAGAAAAAAATTATTGGGCGCAGGTCAGAGTAATAAAAAGTACGATTTCTCAGTAGCAGAGAGATATAAGAGCATAATTGTAACCCTAAACATTTTTCTAAGGATTGTCAACATTCTGGGACATTTTGCATACAATAGGAAAAAATTTATAATAAATATAAAATAAAAAATCTAAGACCTTAAAACCAGAGAAAATAGAAAAATAAAAAAAAATTTAATAAGGCTTTTAATGGCTTTTCCATGAATAAAATTTGATGATCTATCAATATATTTTTAGGAAAAAGTTAAATACAGCAAAAATAGTTCCCTATTTACGAATACCTCTGTTTTTTTAAAAACAAATTCATTATTTATTAACAAGAAATGAAATTATTTTTAAAATCTCTAAGCCAAAATAAAACTTTTTTTTGCACTTTTTGATAGAATAAACTGTTTACTCAAAAAAATTGAAAACTTGTATATTGTCGATATCGAGGTTAGATCTTTTAAAAGCAAAACAAAATCTTCCGTTATGATGAGAACTCCTGTCCTTGAATTATTGTTAAAGAATTGCTGTTTCTAAGAAAAAATTACCTAGAATTTCAATTTGTTTATAAGATATCATCCAGGTCAACCATGCAAAAAATGTTCATAAGACTGTTACAAAACCTATAAGTACCATTAACAACATTGTTTATGTCTTATAAGCTCTCTCTTCTCATTGTCTTGAACAACCGTTATAAATAAAAACCATTAATGACCAGAATTGCTTTTTTGTATTATTCGTGGCCAAAACTTTTGAATTATGAAACATTTCGAATAATCAAATTAATAAATTTCTAGTATTCTTTGGTGGCTACTTTTTGCTTTTAAAGTCTGTGAAAATTCACCAGTTTTTACTTAAATTTTATTAATTTTGACATCAGAAGCAAAAAAGCATAAAAACTCAATCAAGTTTATACTCATTCCCACATTTCAATATTTTTCCTAATAAGAAAATTGCAATTGTTCAAACGTATGTTTGTTCTGATCATAAGAAAATATAAAAAATCATTTGATCAAAAATAAGTTATTCCTGCTGCCTCATATTTATGTGTATTGCTATTTCATAATATTTTAGTGGTAAAAAAACTATTCCAAGCCTTGTTAAAGAAAAATTTGGTTTATTATATTATTTATATATTTATTATATTATTATATATTATTATCTTATCTCTGTTATATATTTTTCTCTATTATATGGGGAATGTCTCAGAATTTTAGCAATCCTAATGAAAAATGTTTAGGGGTACAATTATGCACTTACATTTGTCTGTTTTAAGAGACTATGCATTTTATAACTTCAAACAGAGCCTTATAATATTTTTTTTTAATTAAACATAAAATGACAAGCTCTTAAAAATTTGTCAAAATTCTGAGACATAGTAGGAGAGATTTTTTCACCAAGAGAATCAAAATGTCGTGATACGTTTGCAAAAAAATAAAAACAAGTTTTTTTTGAACCACCTTAATATACATATAAAACCACATCCACAATAATAAGTTTTACTTTTTCTTTAAATGTATTAGATTAGAGTGGAAGAGGGGTGATTAATGATCTCTGACGTCTGAATGTTACCAGCTACAGTACCGATAAATCCTTCAGCATTTTTAGGACTAGTAATTTCTGAAGATTAAATTATAAATGTAATAAGACTAGAACTACTTTTTCAGTATAATAAAACTGACGAAACACTAGCGCCATAATCTTTTATGTTCATAGCTGAATAAATAGACTAATTAACAGCCATTAGACTTTCATGTTTTTTAATATTGGCATATGATAATCTTCAATCTTTTAACATCTACAGAGAAAATATGGATATCCCATGGATTTGACGCAATATTTGCGACGCAATCATGTATTTTACCAAGATAACAAACGCGCATATTCAAACAAAACTTTTAAATTAAAGTTATCAAATAAAATGGATATTAAAAAATGCATGCTATTAATTACTAATTTTTTAATCAGAATGGTCATAGAAAAAACAAAATGTAATCTTGAGAGCGATTTTAAAGTATTTTTTACCTGCAATTAAAATTACTTCACGTGTTATGAACTACCCACCACACTGAAAATAGTTACCATGTAAACTCTATTAGACCTTGTTTTGTTTTAATGCGGAAAAATTCAACTTTATCTATTAAAAAATTACCTGTAACGAGTTCATTAATAACATATAAGTCAATCCGGAAAATATCACTTTCATCATTTGTAAAAATTATTGACCAAAAAGATATCGTTATTTTTCGATAAGCGGTAGAGTTACGATAAGCTCCACATTTAGATTACAATTAGAATTAAAACCAAGGAACGACACGAATTTAATAAAGAAATAGAGATTAAAAATCATCTTTATTTTAGCAAAATATGGAGTTACTTAAAATAAATTCAAAATGGTGACGAATAACTTTTTCAAAAATGTTTGCAGCTATATAGAAGTACCTTATGATTAATAAGTTCTACTTATTATTTAAATTTATTAGATACGAGGAGAAGCAAGAAAGTATGGCCCCCATAAATCCTTAAGCATTTTTAAAGTTCGTCATCTTAAGAAAACTAGATATCATTTAAAAATTTTTTAAGGTCCTAAAATATTTTATCTGTTACTTTTGGTATCTCACTACATAGTTGTTATATTAGGCCATGATATTAAAATTTCGTCCTAACTTTTCATGGAAACTTTAATAATAAAGTCACTTAAATACACATTTTCCTCTTAATCAGATTTAGAAAAATCATCAACTTATTTACTTTTGAAAAATCCTCTACTGATTATAAGTTGTATGTTCACAGTAAATAACAGAGATATTTTTGATCTAAAGTTGAATAATAATTTTTTATCGCTAGGCGGATACACAACCACATTCACAAATTTATACATGGTTGTTAATTGTTTGCAACCTTTTTATCCAACTTCAGACAAAAGATATTCATATGAATAACTAGGTTAATATTTGTTTTGGTTGGTCTAAACTTTTTACTAACTTATTTTAATAAAATATGTAGGCGTCCAGATGAAAATGGTCGTAATGCCGGTTCATGGTCAGGAGATATTCAGGTTTTTCGAAGTTGAGGTCAAAATTATTATTTTCAAATTTAAGTGGTAAATGATACTGAGAAATATAGTATATTAATTGGTGCCATACTTATATCTAGATGATAAGTGGAAGTAAATATATTTCATGTTCGAAGAAAAAATATAGCACTTGTGCTTATGGCACTCGAAAAGTTTAGATACGTTTTTCTTGACAAACAGTCGTTCGAAATTTCAATTGCAAAAAGGCCCCGGTGACTTATTTTCAACGCAGAGGACTTATTTTGGTTCTTAAATTCTGAGAATTCATTCGATTATATTTTACCGTACGTAACTCTATACCGGCTATAAGGGTCCTTTTCATACGGATACCCACACATTACTAATAAATAGTTGTAGCAAAAAAAATTTTATATGGAATATACACTACCTGTAATTTTTTGTGATAAAATAAAAAGATAAAAACTTTAAAATATAACTTTTGACGTTTGTGGAGAATATCATATTCTTTAATGTCGATAAGAATGCTCAAATTAGTTAGTAATTAAAGAAAACAGATCTGTTCAAATAGCAAATCAATCTTATATTGAGCGAGCGATCTTATATTGTGCTTCCGAGTCTCAAATTACTAATAATTGCGAAATCATTGCATTTTCTCCTGTATAAGATGAATAAGAATAGTTATATTGGCCACACATGAAAAACATCTTATACTTCTCACTAATGTCATTATATATATTACACTTACCAATGAAATTAAACAATACCATAAATGTGAAGAACGCTGAGGCAATAAAGATCTTCATTGTTTCAAGATAGTGTTTCTGACAGGGAACTGAAAACGATGACTGATAACGTTTTGGAATATATTCGGGGCTATATATAACTCATACCCGATTGATGAGTCTTACTATTTGAGTTTTTTAGATGAAGGTGGGAGGGAGAAGATGGTTGATCTCTAATGTATGGTTGTTACAAGCTAGGCTTTGTAACTATAAATCGTTTGACGCAATAATTGGGTCACAATCTTGTATGTCACTGTATGCTTATTATGTAGTCAAAGAAGATTAATGTCCCAATGACAAAATATGAATTTGTTTAGAGCTGTAGATATAAGTATCAAAAGGAGCGAATTGAAATAGGAAGAGTTGCCGATTAGAAAGTTAAACAGAACACCGCGATTTGGTAGCATTTTCAGCTTTATTGAAATAATCAGAAGTCAATATTGTAAAATTTTTGCATAGTCTACGTGGCCTCCACCGACAATAGAACGCTTATTACGAAGCACAGATTTGAAATAAAAATATAGAAATTGTTCACACGCGTAATTTATTTTACCTTACATTTCCTGGTTAGAAAAATAAAGTGTCTAGGCTCATCGATAAAATGTATGTTATGCTCACTAAATTTTTCCTGATAATTTTTGGCAAAATACAAGAACTTCTATCAACAAGTTACTTATAGACAAATTAATAAACATTCATTTTAAGAATTTCCCAAGGTTTTTCTATTACGGTAGGCTTCTATGGAACTGAACCTATAAGATCTTGCACCTATAAGGGTTTTTTATATCATTATTTTGATATCTCACGATTTTTTTGAGACTGTACATTGTTAACATCTGACGTTAACCAAGTACCTTTAAAATGTTTGAAAATAGATCACAATAGTTTGAAAATTAGGTTTATTTCATATGGATCCGTTTTAATGCATCTAAAAGCTCAGACATGCGTAAATAGGCAAGTGAGTAATTGGTTCGGATTAGGCAAGGTGCTAGGCAAGGATGCGTTATGTTTTGTTTTGTTGGCAGAGAATATTAAGCAGACTGAATACAAGCATGATATACTTATGCTTTCAAATTAACGTGAATAAAATAAAATGTATCGTGTTTGAAGGAAAGGCTGAAAAAACAGTAGGTAACATTGCCTCAGACGATCAGGGGATTGAACAATTTGATAAGTACGTGTGGCTTCGTAGTCTATTTGCTATTGTCGAAATGATAGATGGAGAGATAGTTAGGCGTATGAACAAGCGTAAGAATGTTATTGTCAGTGTAAAATCTATTATCAGAAGTAAAAATATTTAGGTGTCGGCATGAAAAGGGCTCTTACGGCCGCTTCTAGTTTAGGAGATATTCGCGTTTTTCTAAGTTGAGGTCAAAATTATAATTTTTTTATTTAAGTATACGGATGTATCTATATTTCATGTTCAAAGAAAAAATATAACATGTGTACTTATGGTACTTGCCAAGTTTAGATGCGCAGAAAACTTATCCGAATACATTCTTTTTACGCAAAATCATACTGTTTATAGGACTCTGTTTTATGCGGACGCCCTTATTAAACAATTAAAGATAAAATTGCAATATATGACTCTGTACTTGCACCCACTGGGATGTACAACAGCGAGCCCTGGACCGACCAAGAAAAGGATGAGGGTAAAATGAAGTAGTTACCATGCAATTTCTGCTCAATTTGGCAAAACTTTAATGGACAAAGTCTTTAATAAGAGGATTCTCATAGAATGTGAATTTGTAGAAGCACTGTTTGACAAGAGTGAAAGAGATTTGTTGAAATGGCTTGGGCATGTTGAGTAAATGAAAGAAGAACGATAAACAAGAAAAGTGTATTTAGGCAAAGTAAATGGTAGAATGTGACCCTAAGTCATAAAGATATAAAAAGCTATATATGCACAAAAGCTTGCATGAGATAATTTATGGACGTGAAAGAAGCTAAAACTGTATAGATTTTAAATAGAAAGCAAAGGATTTTTCAATTGTGGCAACAAGTTTCAAATTGCCTATGATTGCGAAATCATTGTATTTGTGGAACAGAAACTTGATAACTATTACATATGGACTGTATGATAAGTACTTATAATTCGTTTTAATGATGTTAAAATTAATTAATTTGTTAATTAATTACACTTACGAATGGAATTAAGGGACACCAAAAATATAGGGAATACAGAGCCTGCGATGATATTCATTTTTTAAATTTAGTTGTCGACTGCGATCTGAAAACGGAGTTTTTATTATCTTCGTGGCTATATATAACCACCGAGCAACTACTCAGGTTTGCATAATCATTAAATTTATAAGATAAAGTAAAAGCAATGTTGATAAATCCGTTAAAAAAAGAGTTAAACTTGGTCTTATCATTTTGAGGAATCGAGAAATATGATTACTGATCTTTAGTTTACAAAAAAAAATTGTACCACGTTAGAGCAATTCGTGTGTTTTGTACTGAAGTGTTCAGTATGCTTTAGAAACTGCTATAATCACAGCTTTGCTGTTTTCGGAAGA
>JAUELO010030857.1:0-10689 GCA_032357855.1 Amphibolips quercusostensackenii | reverse complement strand
CTGGCAAATTTTTCTGAATATCGCCTTGACTTAATGAGGTCTTGATGGCGTCACCTGATGCCCTTATTGTAAGGATAATTTTTTTTTATTATGGTTATTGCAGAAATGGTTCCTTGCAGAATTTGTATCTTTAGGATTTTGAAGGCCTAATGATAGGGCTCTGTCGACAGGAATTCTGTTGGTGGTTTAGTTAGGTTAGAGAGAGGATTTAGTATTTTCGCAAACTCTTTAACAAAGCTTCGGTAATATCCTGCCATCCTAGAAATTGGCTTACGATTTTCGCTGTTTTTGTGACTGGGAAGTCTTTTACTGCTTTTAATGTATCTGGATTTGTAATGACTTGTTGACAACTAATGACGTAACCTTAATACGCAATTTCTTGTTTTTAAAATGCGCACTTTTCTGGTCATGCGCACTTTTCTGGTCATAGTTTTAAGTTTACTATATTCAGATATTTTATAAGTTAATAAAACTTTTGATCATGTTTTTTTTAAATTTTGGCGTGAATAATATCGTCGAGATATTCGAACATCTCGAGTTCCTGCAATACCAAAAGTAGGCAATCTTTAATACCTTTCAAGGTAGCTAGAGTTTTTTTCAAACCTTCGGTCATTTTTAGAAATTCATAGCTGACATACGGTGTTGAAAATGCCGTGTTGTACTTATCCGCAGGATCCATCGAAATTTACTAGAATTCACAGGCCCAATGGAGCACACTTAAGAAATTCGCCCTACCCAACTCGTCGACTATATCGTTTATATTCGCTAATATTTAGGCGTCTCCTATTTTTTCGCTTAATGCTTTATGGTACACTCCCACTCTATAACGCTTATTGTGTAGGGAGTCTGACTTTTTGAGAATTACCAATAATATGAAGTAAAAGAGAGACGTCGACGGTATAATTTTGTTTTTGTTAAACATTTCTTTGTGTACGCATAGTTGAAAACTGCTTTGTCGTCGACGATAAGTATTTCATAAAACACAACGTTTTTGGAGAACAGTGCTTTACCTTGTACATAAAATAAGTTCGTGTATGGGTTTAATGAATCAATTACCTGGTTCTTATTAGAAGCTTTAGGCTGGATTTCTTATTTACAGAAGGCCGAATCGAGTTTACTGTTTGAGTAGTGCGGATTTCAGAAGACAAGATTTTTTATGCTTCTTCTTGTTTTGGTGCGGCTTCACAATATGCTTGTGCTTCAGATAGATATAATGTCATAACCTTAACCACTGGTTTCACTAGTTTGATTGTCCATTCAGTGGTATTAATCGCTGTTGTTAGTGCTATATTATTTTTTATGTAGACTAAAGAATTGTGATATTTCTTCTAATAGAAACTATATTTTTGTTTTTCGGCGGTAAAATAAAAAACTCTTTATTATAAAATGTAACACTAAACTTTTTCACAATAAGTGACCTTGACTAGTGGCAAATTTTTGCTTGGCAATTTAAAAAAAACGCAGTGTCTAAAATTTCAACTTCTTGAATTACAAATTGATCTGATAATATTTGAAAGCAATCAAAGGGTACTTTTTTTTAGAAAGCAGCTATAGTGGCTTTATCTCAAATGAGTAAGTAAAAAGTGATTAACAAAATAAAGCCTGACTGAAAATAACGATAGTGACACAGTGGTAGCCATAAGTACCGCTAGAAATAAGCGATGTATAATTTTTCGGATGTACCAGCTAAAAAATCAATTGAAAACGTGAGAAGACGATATGTAATATATTTTAGTAGGCAAGTTATCCATTACTGTGGCTTAAACGCTTTAGTTTAAAACCATGTAAGATGTCGCAAATAAGGAATTTTCTATTAGAATCCGCTTGTTTCTATCTGGGGCTACTGAGGTAATTGTGCCGCTTCCTATGTTTTTTTTTGCCTGCCCTTTCCGTGTAATATGAGGATTATGTTTATATACTCCACCAAAAGTATTATCACTAGACAATATTGCAAAGGCGTCACCATCGAATGCTGATAATACAATTGGTTTGTGGGGTGTGACAGTCGGAAAGATATTATATCTTTCGAGTACTTTTATTAGTTTACTCGCTGGCAAAGTGCGTCTTCAAAGTTTCAAAAGCCAGTTCGGATTCTTGTTGGAAATAGGTTGAATAAATTAGAGCTGTACAAGTGCATATACATTTACCTAATCTGCTGACAAAATTCAATTATTGAAGTTTGGTTGATTCTATTTTGTAATATATTAATAAAAAATTTTATACATTTTTTTCTTATTTCCACTTCTTGGCAACTATTTTTTGAACTTGTTTGCATATGAGCATTATGTGTATGAAAGACTGTGCTATTGTCTCTCATTTTTCTACCAGGAGCAAGGGCCTATGGAGAAATACAGGATAAAAAAAAATATCTAAATGAATAAATAGGTTTTTTCACAGCCTGTATTGCTATTCTAAATAGTTTACTATAAGCTATGTAAAACGTTTAGAAATTGTGTTTGGCCTACTTCAATAAAGTTTAACTTACAGATTAAATTTGTATATATTTCTGGGCCAAACTCAAATAGAGTTTAAAAAAAGATAGCAATCAGAGCAGGATACTAATTGCGACGCAAAAAAATGTTTTTCGTCAAGTTTAAAAGTGTTTTTTTAAATAAAGATATAGTATAGTATTATATTTATTAATAGAACTTAGTATCACTAATAAGACAAATACCACAGTTTAAACGATTCTAATTTTTTCAATTAGAAAGAAAAATATGATTTATAAGTTAAAAAAGAATTAGCTTGACAGTGTATCAAATTAATATACTGGTGTTTTATTAGAGTTGATATATATCTTAATCGTCATCTCATGTTTTAAAGGCGTCAAGTTGCCCACCTGAGAAATTTATGTTTATATTGCATCAATTAGTCCAAGAAATAAAATTTATATTTCTAAATGAAGACTAGTTTTTATTGCCTTTATTATGTATTTTAAACGCTAAAGTGATACAATTCACCTAGATACCTAGTATCTATATATATTTTCTAAAATCATATTGCAATTCCAAAAAGTGTAATTAAATACATTTTACTCGTACCACAGCTGCTCAGGAATGTATTTTTGCTGACAAATGTAGCTGCCTGTTGCGATTCTTAACTGATTCATTAATATTTTTTAATTACTTAGTTCAAAAATTTCTGAATCTGAATTTTTTCATAACCAGGAAAATGACAGAAGCTACTCTGAAATATATACTCAGATGTATTGAGAATTGGACTGCAAAAAAAGCTTTTCAAGATTCTTAAATGCATAGTCCTAAAATAGTCCTGTATTTGATTCACAATATTTGAAGAATAAAGCCTATCAGACAAGACTTATCTCCTAAGACATATTAAACAAATGAAAAAATTAATATCAGTAAACAAAGAGTTTTTCCAAATACAACTTTCTAAATAAAATTAATGCTTTAAATAATGACTTAACTTGTTTCGAAAATAATTAGAACTTTCATTATTCAATACATTATAATTTTAAATACAAACTCTAAACCTCAGAGATTGATTTGGCTTAGATTCCACATGCCCTAAAGGGATAATACTCTTTAGGACTTCGTGACTTCGGAAAATAATTATAATTATATTATTATCGAACCTAAAATAATTATCTCTAATTAATATTTTTGTATTAAAATAAATCTAATTTTCTTACCTGTTTCCGAAAAAGACTGGTTGGGTCATTGATGAAAGATCGAAGCCTTTAGAACGATAATGCATTTAGATTTTATTGTCAATTGTAATTGCAAGTTACTTGTGATATCTTAAGATGACGTTAGATCGCAGCCATTTCTTTTCAATTTTTACACTTTTTAAATAATTAAATGACGTGGATGAGTTTGGTTCACATTCTTCACTCTAAAATGACTCGAGATGGGGCGAAGGCGGCCTACTGGAGTTTCCACTGTTTCATCTGTGGTCAGTGGAATAATCGTTTCACTTTGCATGTTTATTTTTATCCGTCCTTTAGTGCCCATGCGAGAATTAGCTGCGTATATTCCTGCAAGATAGTCAGTACTCTCCAATATCGCAAAGACGTCACCAGCAAATGTTGATAATACAATGTGTTCCTGGGCTGGAATGGGGCCATATTTATTCGTTGCTTCGAGTAATAAAATTAGTTTATGTGCAGGAAAAGTGTATTTTTGAAGTTTGAATATCCGGTTTGGATTTTTAATGGAAGTAAGCAAAATAAACTGAAGTTGATCAAGTCCATATACAGATCCGTCAGAAGAGGGAAGTCTGGTAGGTGAAACCATGCACCTAGAGGCAGAAGACCTGGCAGGAGAATTTTATTTGTAAGAAGAATAAAAAAAATAAGGAAAAGAAGATGACCTGCCACGAGAAACATTAGGAATAGGAGCGGAATTAAATAACCTCAAATGCTTCTAAACTCGAATAATTTGTCTATTATCTGCTTATTAGAACGAATTGGTTCAGGATTTAATTTTGAAAATTTTTATAATATAAAATGACTTCAAATAGTACACATCTGATCAGATTTTCAACAACAAGGGTTGCGGCATCTTCTAACTATAATGTTACATCACTTGTTTATATATGCTAGCATTATAATTCGCGCTACACGAAAAGTTTTGTAAACTTTCAAATGTATTTTTAAACTATCATGATTTTTTTTTAACCTTGAAAAATTTATGTGATTTAAGAAAAATAATTCAGGAAACTTCTAGATTCTTATATACTTATGTTAGAAATTTTTGAATTTTTTGAAATTGTTTTAAATTATAGCCTCAAATTATAATATGAGTTGAAATGTTCCCAAAAATCATAATAAATATTTTGTATCCTCTTAAAATCTCCTAAAATTCATAATAAGCGTCTAAGTTTTTGGTTTTAAATCTTTAAAAATCATATCGCACACTTTGACCGTAGAGTGGAATTTTTCTTCATAATTTCTTGTGCGATTAAAAATTAAAATTTTTAATTTCAAAGAACGAAATTTAATTCCTAATGACAGTCACGTAACATATTCAAGAAGAACCGTTTTGCTCCTTTTGACATTTTTATATCTTCCGTATATTGACTTAAAATTTTCATTTTTTTCGTTCTTTAAATCTTGCAAATGCTATAATTCTGATAATTTTCTTTTAAATAAAAAAAGTCGTTAAAATACCTTGGTCCATTTAATTTTTACTGCAAACTGCAAACAGCGAGAAAAAAATTTTGCAATTTTGCTTTTGCTTTTTTTTAAGACCACGAGCTTGAATAAAATTTGTCTAACTTAGGTATGATCTGGACTAGATAGCTTCTTTATTTATCTTGAATTTGCTTTTTTTAAGACTCAATGCAACCATTTTTCACTGAAATACCAAACTTTAAATAAAAAAGGACCTCTTTGTCTTTGATCGACGAAATCTTAGCAACTAGTGGTCGCAGAAAAAAGTTTCAGGGCAGTTCTAAAAACTGAAATGAATTCCCTACAAGATTCTACCACGAAACATGTAACTCCGAAAATTTTGTTGACAAAAGACCTCAATCGTAGAAACTTGAAGCTTCAAAATGCTTTTCTTACACCTTGACTAGACGATTTTTCACTTAGATACAGCATTCTGAAAAATCACTAAAAATTCGGAAAATTGTTTTGAACGTAAGGATTTGATGAAAACTGTCAAAGTCAAATTTCACGTAAAACTAATACCTGTTTATGCGAATGAGAATGTAAAAATAAACATTGAGAGTGAATTCCAAATTAAGACGTGTTAAAAATGATTCAAGTAGAACCAACTTTTTGAAATGGAAAAGCATTAAATTATATTCTAAAAAACAAGATTCAATAGAATTAGTGAATACAATTCACGAAAAATCTATAAAAATTTAAAGTTAATTTGAAATTCTTTAGAAATAATTAAAAAAAATTGTAAATTCGTAAAAGATCGACTAAATTAAATGAATTAAAAAAAAAATCATACATAGAAGTCATTAGGTCCTTGGTTTTTATCTTTAAAAAAAACAACTAAGGTAATATATTTATTTAAATAAGCTACTATAGTGAATTAAACAGTAACTTACCCATCACTCTGGTATATATGCTCGACTTTAAAATCAAGAGGGATGGGGCGCAGGGAGCTTACTGGAATTTCCTCTATTTCTTTTGGCGTCAATGCGGTAACCTTGCCGCTTCTTATGCTTATTTTTGTCTGTCGCATACATTTTGTATGAGAATTATGTTTATATATTCCAGCAAATGTATTATTAGTCATCAAAATGGCAAAGACAAGACCATCGTATGTTGATAATACGATTTGTTCTTGGGAAGGCACGGGCAGAAAGGAATTATGCCCTTGAAGTACTTCAATTTGCTTATCTGCAGGAATAGTGTATCTTTGAAGTTTAAAAAGCCGGTTCGGATTTTTATTAGAAATAAGCCGAATAAATTGAAGTTGGTCAAGTCTATATCCAAGCACGTCAGAAAAAGAAAGCCTGGTTAGTGGAGCTATATGGCTGGCTGGAGGAGATCTAGACCTTTCACGAAAAGAAGGTTCGGCAGAAGAAGACTTAAGTAAAGAATGAGTTCTGGCAGGAGAAACAGAACTGGCAGGAGGATTTTGTCTATCAGAAGAAGAAGAGGAAGAAGGGCCGCCACGAAAGAAACCAGAAATAGGGGCGCCATTCGGCAAACAATCAAACTGTGAGCTTAATTCTGAAAGAAGAAACAGACGCTCACATTCTGTTCTGAAAACAAATGTTTTTGTATTACTTATAATAATTTTCAACAGTACCAAAGAAATACATTCTACTCGCAGCATAAAGTTTTTTTGTAGTAATGCTTTTGTTTTGTTTATTATATTATTTTCTGATTGTTAGTACATTTCTAGATTCGTTGAGAATTCTATTTCATGCTTCTGATTTATTCAAGTAAACAAAGATTTCGGGAACAATTGACTCCATAGGAAATGACGTGAACGTAATATTGTAATTTGAAGTGATATTCTAGATTGCAAAACATAGACATTGTTACAAGTCTTGTACTAGTAAGCTTTAATAAAGTTTAAATGAATACATATTGGTAAAAAATTAAAGGAATCCTAGATAAATATAATTTAATAAAAAAGTTCCTTGAATGTGCTAATAGATTTTGATTTGTGAAATTTGTTTGATTAACTCAGATAGGATTTCCACATAATCTGCTAATACAATTTTCTTCTTGAAGTTTAATTGATTTGATTTTGTAACATTTCTATATCATAGATATTTTTTTTTAATTTCACACCTAAAAAATCTTTTTTTAAACTTGTATTTATACGAGCTTTATGTTTATAAAAGACTGTGCTTTTGTTCCTCATATTTCTACCAAGAGCGAAGACCTATTCGGAAAACAAGAGAGATTAGGAAACGTGCCTCAAATGCATATTGCGGTGCAGAAATTTTTATTTTTGGAATGCTTAAAAACGATTTTGACATTAAAATTATAGTATAGTATTATATTCACCAGAAGAACTAAGTATCACCATCAAGATAAAGACCGCAGTATAAATGATCCTCATATTTTGCAATCGTAGTTGTAACTGATTTTAACGTTAATAAAGAATTTAGTTATCAGTGCATCAAATTAATATTCTAGTGATTTATTAGTGTTATATATTTTATCCTAATTACTATCTTATAATTATATTTCATTTGATTTCAGTTATTTATTCAACTAATCCAACAGACCTAAGACCAATTACAGGATTATTACAAAATTTTACAAGAAATGCTTACTAATACTAGAGAGCTTTTTATATTTTAGATATATAAATTTTTGATGGCAGTTACATAGCAGTTTATTGACATGTGGATTAGATCTAGTTGTTTCGTACTTAAACCAATAACTGCGGTAAGTGTACTACACATCTTGAATAGTAGAGTTTTATCTAGCGCAGCATCTACATAAAATGGTAATACAGATACCACATTTGAGATAGTAGATCGTCCCGGTACAAAACCGTGTTGCGATATTGATGATTTAGGTAATAAATATGGCTTTGAAAAATCACAAAGCACAGCTCCAGATTCTTGAAAAAATTTAAGTATATTGCAATTGGTCTATAATTAACTATTAGAGATTTATCACCTCTTTCAAATACAGGGCAAATACGTTCCTTCTTCCGTTGTTTTGAAAAAGTGCCGTTGATGAAGCCAGGTTAGCAATTGTGTGTAATGGTACAACCATACTATCGACGCATTTCTTAATAAGGTAGCTTGGAATCTGTTCTACACCTGCAATGAGCTTATTAGATAATTTTTTTACATTATCAGATAAATAAGATTTAGTATTCTGTCTGTAATCTCCAAGATAACTTTGTAGTTTCGTGATGATACCCACATGAAGCTGCATAGTAGGTTTATACACTTTGTTAAATGAATTTGCGAACGCGTCGACAATATCTTGCTGCGTAGAAAGTTCAGCTTCCATGTAGTGCATGATTTCCGGAATTCTTGAGGTTCAATCAATAGCATTAGTGTGGGACCAAAAAGTAGACAGCGAGCTTTGAATACTATTCTCTATCTTTGCTTGATAAGACTCGTGTGCTTTTTTTAACATATATTTTGTAGCAGATCTAAGTTCTCTAAATATATGTAGATAATAATCATTGTAGGTGTGTTTATATGTTTCTCTATAGTTTTCTTAAATTTTTTCATACAGGGATTCTACCGCACATTAAATTAAATTAAAATATGTGTGTCAAACTTGTTCTGTTGAGGTGTTCATGATTATATTTCACATATAATTGTCAGCGTTGTGTTATCTCCTTTATTGTTTTATTTTTATCGCTGAATTAATAAAATTTAAACAAATACTTAGAAGCTAAATTTCTTCAAACACAATATTTGAATTCTAGAAGCTATAATTTATTACATTCTTTCCATGATACAGTTTTAAAAACTGTAAAATAATTTTAAAAGGTTTGATAAGAATAAGCAAATCTTCTTAAAATTTCAGAAAAAATTTAGAGCATTTTCTTAAAATGAATTTCTGAAAATGAAGAATCACTTGAATTATTTCCAGAAATCTTAGCAGCATTCTTTTAATATTTTATTTCTTGAGATTTTGAAAAAATAGCAAAATCCTGTTTTGAAATGTTTATAATCTACGTAATGTTTTACGTTTGTTGTTATCTTTTGAAATTGTTATTTTTTCACATTTTTTAAAAACTTCTAAATATTTTCTAAACTTATTTGACTTTTTCCTAAAATGTTCAAAAAATTCTGTGATATTACAAAATACGCTTCAAAATCTACCCGAATATTTTTTCATAATTTTCGTAATCATCTCCAATACTTAAAAATTTTTCTCAATATTATCCTAAAATAATTTTGTCAAATGAGAATATCAGTCAGAATTTTCTCATGAATCTTAAAAAGAACGTTCATATTCTCTTAAAATCTTTCCAAGTTCTTTAAAGCTTCTAATTTTTCGCTTGAAATATTTTTAAATCTATATTTTGTTTTAAATATTTAAACTTGTTTTGAGTGTAACCTTGCAAAATAAAAAAATTTTGTTTGAAATCTACTACAATAATTTCCGAAATGTTATGAAATTTTTTTTAATTGTTCAAAAATATTTTCAAATATGTTTCTAAATGTAATATATCAAAAAGAGAAATCGATGCTTAATTTTCTAGAATCTTTAGAAAAAAATGTTATATCCATAATTGAACATTTCTAGGATTTACGAGTTCATCTGCCTGAAAGAACGTTTACTCTGTACGAAATACTGTTTCATCTCTCTCATTGATTACGAGAAATGGGCGCTTGATGCTAAAATAATGTTTAAACAATTTTCACATGTTAATTATTATTAAAAAGCTTCAATTAAAAAGAAAAATATTGATCAAATAAGATTAATTTTCCACCAAAAAAGACATGTTTTATAGATGTACCTTTTTGGTTAAAAGCTGAGTTTTTAAAATTACTTTCCTGCCCTTAATTTTGCCGGTTACTGATAAGGAATACAAAAAAAGTCAAAAAATTGGTGGGCCTATTACTATGGTTTTTAATTTATAAGTATATGCGGAGGAACATATCAATAATAATGATCACTTATTCCCTAAAAATTTGTTTCTTCAATACGATCTCTTGTTTGCGTGAGTGAATGAAGCACAACTTTGTTTTTATTTGCTTCTGAAAAAGAATGGCTGTGACATTGCCGAGAGATTCAAGCCATGGGATCCACGATACATTAACATTTTATTATTGAATGTAATCACAACTTACTTGGAACATTTTAAGATGACTTCGGATCACAAGTAATTTTACATTTTTGTTTTACATTTTTTTTAAGGTGTGATGGTATTTGTCTGACAAGAATAACTATAAAATGAACTAAATTTGGCGATAAGGTCTTCCTGGAACTTCCTGATTTACATTTAGGTTCACTGGGGTAATCCTTCTGCTTTCTATATTTATTTTGTCCTGTTTCTTAAGTTAAGTGCGAGAATTATGTGCATATATTCCAGCAAGAATATTACTATTCTCTTATATAGCAAAGACGTCGCCACTGTATGTTGATAATACAATTTGTTTTTGGAATACGAGGTGTGACAATTAAGTAATGAGACTGATTCCATAAGAACCGTGAATTTAAAAATCATTCTACATATCTGCCATCTTCTTTAAAGTAGTCCTCTTGGGCACCTATACAACGATTCCAGCGCGTTTTCCACGCTTCGTAACATTTCTGGAACGCTT
>JAUELO010030850.1:0-10689 GCA_032357855.1 Amphibolips quercusostensackenii | reverse complement strand
CTTGAGTATAACTGGCCTAACCGTGGCTCGCGGACATTAGCCATCCTTGACCCATTCTTTATCAAAGCCTTATCCTAGCCATGGCCAAGTCTTAAGCCATGCATTTTATTTTCAGGGGGGTATTCTGATTATTTTCGACAAAAGGATTTTCGAAAAAGAAAAAAAATTCCAACCACCTCGAATATTTTCTTTTTGTTAATTAGGGGTACCCCAAAAGAGTATGGAAATATAAAAGTAAGAGATCAAGGAATGCAGCTCAAGGTCACATGCATGATATACGAATTAATTATAGGCAATTACATTTAATTCAACAAAATTTTTAGCATGAATTATACTTTCAAATTTTCTTAGAACCACTTTACGCCAGGATGTCTATTTTTGGTTTGAATCGTGAAAAATAACATTGAAAATAAAGAAATTGATTTTATGAAAAAACGACACAAAGTGCAATAAAATGTCTGTTTTAATACCAATCCATATAAGGAATTGTGATAACATAAATTGATTGAAGTGATACATTTTTCAAGGTAGCTGAGAATAAAAGTAAATGCAAAATAAAGAACAAATATTCAAGTAATCATAAGCCACACAAATAAATATACTATACATTTAATTGAGTAATATTGAACATAATGTAAAAAAAATTCGCATTTTGGTTAAAATAGAGTGCAAAGCACGAGACGCGTGAGATATGATATCAGGATACGGAGCAGGGCACTTTTACATACAGACTTTTTCTAATTTTCTGAAGACGGAATTTTCAAGTATCTTGAAATACTTCTTTTGCAAATAATTTACTTTAAGACGCTCACAATTTAAAACTTTTTAACCTTGAATGCTTTAAAAATCAAATTAAAGAGCAAATTTCTGAAACGTCTCATATACAAAATTTATAAAAATAGTAGATTGTGTGGCAAGGTCGACAAACTGGTCATTTTCGTACGAGTGTGTGGTTTGCCGCAAAATTGGACAATTTATCGACCTTGGCATTCATGATACTTCTTGCCCTAGTGCAGGATTAGCAAGACGTTGTGAATTGAATTTCGACAGTTGAAAAGCACGCACATATCCGATAACGATGACAGATGCAATCTTTGTAAGCGATCGGTAAGCACATCGCGCCTATATCAGCGGGCAAGAATAAGACATTTCCGACCGCTAATAGGGGTACTTTCGAAGTGCACATGCGTCACCATCTTTGGTTGGACATTTCACAGTTTCCGCCGGCTCTGCAGGCACGAAAGTCGCGTTTATCGTGCACGTTAGACAAAAAATATATATTTTTCAACACGCCGTGTGCAATCCTAAATATTGCACACGCTTACAAAAATAAGCATACGCAATATTTAGGATTGCGCACGTTGTGTTGACAAACAAAGTAAGTAACTTCGTGCAGTAGTGTGATTTTCATCTTGTATGAATTTTCCTCACTCGCTTCGCTCGTGTAAAGACATCATACAAAAAGAAAATCACTCTGCCGCACGGCGTTACGTAAAGTACTGTTTTAACATAGCCTGAATGATTATTTCACAAGTCATCAAATAGTATCCCTTATTTTGAAATTAATATATAATGACTTAAAAATGTGCTCTTTAATTTTCTAACTTTGAAAGATGTATTGCGAGATAGTTTAATTTGGAACATTTATTTACGTTTCACATAATATAAGCGGATACACGGCATACTTTGGGCGATTTTGTAAAATTTTGTCTTAAAATCGTAGAACTTTTGATTGAAATTGCCTAGAGGGACACATTTTTCTAAATTAAAGATTAGTCCTCAGCGACTAAATAAAACATATAGAGAGAGCATTAAAAATAAATTTAGACCTTGAAAATCTATGTTGAAGTTAGCAATTTTTGTTGAAAATTTCGTTTATTAAATACCATATGCGTCTAGATATTATTTTTTTCATACGGCATACGTTTTTAAACAGATTTTTTTGCATGCTGATACCAAATCCAGCCTGTTGATTAATGTAGAGCTTCATGAATCCGCGAAAAAGCCGATGGAAGTTTCTATTTTAATCCTTAAAGTGATGCAGTATTTTTATCAACACAAATTTCATCATTCGGAGTATTTCAGGGCTACTTATGTCAATGATTTTAAATCTGAATTAGAAATATAGAAATTCAAAATGGCGAATCCAATATAGCAGACATACTTGTAAAAATTAAGCCGATTTCACTAAAAGTTGTTATTCGGAAATTTTTCGGGTTGTTAATTTGAAATCTGAACTCAAAATTGGAAAATTGAAAAATATGAATCTAATTTGGTGCATTATCATTTTAAACAAACACATTTGACTGAAAATTAATATTTTGGTGATTTACGGGTCGCTTATTTTAAATCTAAAGTCAAAATATCAAAATTCAAAACAGTGAATCGAATATTGCGGACAACAATGGTAAAAATTAAATCGATTTTAAATCGATTTTAAATCGAATTTCCAAAACGTCTTTAATACAAAATACATCAAAAATATACTTTTTATCAGAGCGTGAATGATTATTTGTCTCTAGAGGCACATTTTATTTGTACAGTCATTCTTTCAGCATTAACATTATTTTTACTTCTCCAAATAGGCGAATCCGTTTCTTATAATTACCACTTATTTTATTCTTAACACTAAACTTCTAAAATATACTCATTTAAATTAACTTTAATTTCATTATAATTAATTGTATAAGGCCTTTTAATCAAAAGAAATTTTACATTAAAATTTTTCGCATAATTTGTAATAATTTAAATTAATTGAAAAATATATTTTGTGAAAAGGGAGCATAAATAGCGTGAAAAACATTAAATCAAAGTTTTAAAATATCTTAACTTAGTTAATTGATGCTCAAATAAGTATAAATGTGCGCTCGTACGCGTGTGGATCTGTGCATGTATCTGTGTGCGTACATTGAAATAACTAATAATAGTTGGTTTTTTTATCTCACAGGAAAAAAATATATACTTTATAGCGATTTCAAAGTAATCTTTACCTGCAACAAATATTACCTTCACGTGTTAAGATTTGACCACAACATGGGTTATGGTTATCATGTTAACTCTATTGAATCTTGTTTTGTTTCGATGCGGAAAAACTCAACTTTATCTACTTCAAAATCACCCGCAAAAAAATTTACTTTGGCTTATGCTCTTCTTACTTAACATACAACGAAATATATTAGTATTGAAACTCGCAAACAGAAATAACTGTTTACTTAAGATTATAGTTTTTGTAAAAGTTGAATGATTTTTCAATCCAACGATTTTTAGAAAAATAATATATATCCATGATACTCAAAAAACTCCCGAGTAGCAATTTCTAGTCAAAATTTGTTTTATTTTTACAATTATGATAAGCCATACCCTATTCATTATTTTAAATTTTTGATATTTTCACTCTGGATTTGAAAGCAGCGACCCGAAAAACACCCGTGTAGCAATTTTAGTCAAATAGGTTTTTTTTTACAATTATGATCAGATTTAAAAATATTGACCCAAAAAACCCCCAAATAACAAATTTGAGTGAAATTCGTTTCATCTTTTTAATTATGATCTACCATATTGGATTTGCTATTTTTAAATGAAATATTTTTACTGCGTATTTGAAATTATTGACCCCAGAAACCTTTAAATATTCCAAATAATGAAATTTGCTTTGGTAGAAATAATGCGTTCCTTCAAGGATTAAATTAGCAGATACAATTGCATTTTTCCTCAGAATCCTAAAGTTCTACATTAATATACATAAAATGCTGACTTCAATATAAATTTTTTAGGTCAAAATTTTGCTATTAAAATTTCTACGAATGTGAGGCAAAATTGAACAAAGCTGCTCATATTGCAGCACAAGGGCATTAGTGCTTGTTTTTTCAAACTCATATAATTGTCTTAAATTGATATATGCTATCTAATACCTAAATATATATATATATATTTTTTTCTCAAGCAAATGCGCAAAAGCTTCATAGTTTTTTACTTCACATATGCCATTTGCTCAGAAGTGAAACTAGTACTTCTAATAAATTGTACAACATTAAAACCTGGTGAACCTGGAAAAAATTGTAGTATCCTTAATCGGAGATACTAAATACCAATTTTTGGAATAAGCGGTTAAGAATATAAAAATTTGTATGTTTCATGACGCATATGTCAGATAATCGGTTGAAAGAAACATATTTTTACTAAAAATCTTACACTTTTTAAGAAAAAATACGTGTCGACGCCTCCATTCAATATGAGTCTATGTGCTGACAGTGGTCTGTATGAGACTATCCCCTAGGCTTATACACATCGCATAGTCTTATACACGGCGCTGTCAGCACATAGCCTCATATTGCATGGTGGCGTCGATGAACGAATATATAATCGAAATCAAATCTGGTGATTTCAAATGTTTATTTTCCTTGCTTACATTTTAGTTTATAATTAATGTCAATCGATTCATGTTTTTACTAAATAGCATGATCCAGTACATTCACCAGTAACAAAAAACCTTCTGTGCAAAGGAATAGTAAGATTCGTAAGTTGTAAAAAAAGAAGTACAATAAAAATTTTTAAAAATTAGGATTTACAAACATTCAAAATACAGAGGACCAGGTCACATAATCCGGTACACGAAAAATATTGCAGCTATACAGAAGAAAAAAATATAAATTACAAGCAGTTAATGAAAATTGTATAATATCTACTGGGGTAACTTCTGTCGACAAAAATGTCCTCGATACGTACAAAATAAAGCACACATTTCTTTTATGACAACTTTAATTTTTTGTTCTTTATATTGTATTAATCATTATTTTTGGACCCTAAAAAATTAATTGTTTAAATAAATGTATATTATTGCAATTCATAATAATTATGCATTGATATTGAAGTATACGTATTTTTGTTATCTCATTCTTATAATTTAAAAAGTACGAATCCTATCGAAAGCAAAAACAATGTTGTTATTAAGCATTTTATTGCATCTCGTGTCGATTTTCTATAATTTTAATTTATTTATTTTCAATCTTATTTTTACGACTTGAAATGAAAATGCTCATTCTAACTTAAAGTGGTTCTAAATAAATATGTAGATATAATTTAGGCAAAAATTTTGCCAAATAAATTCCTACCATATTATAACAAAATTTTAGCCCTTTTTTGATTAAAACCTTTGGCTATTCATTTTTTTTCGCAAATTATGTCGCTTTTTCAAACTTCATTTTTTTTAATGTTATTTTTTACGATTAAAACAAAAACTACGCATTCTATGAAAAAGTGATTGATAAACAGTTTATAGATCAATTTTAAGTTAACATATTTTGTCTTTTCACTATTTCATAGCTTGTGTCCTTTTTTAAAAAAAGTTTATTTTTTATTTTTAATGTTATTTTCTACGACTAAAACAAAAAATACGCGTCCTATTAAAAAAATTAGTAATACATTTGTGGATGTTATTTGGGTCCATAATTTTTGGCAATTAATTTTTTTTCTCATCTTGCATGGTTTGACTGCAATTTAAAAAATGTTTTTCTCTTAAATCAAATGCGCGAAAAACGTAACGTTTTTCATACGTTTTGTTGAATTTTAAGTTTTGTACTTACACATTTGTGCCGTATCATCCTTCACACATACTTTATGTTCAGAAGTATAAGATTTTTTCAATATATGATTATTCAAGTGATGATGATTCTTTTAAGCAACTTGGCATGTGACAGCACCACAAAGGAATGATTGTTGAATTTAGTCAGCGTCTTTATTTATTCTTGTTTTAAAATAAAGCTTAATAATTTGCTGTGTGTGAAAAGTAAAGATCTCAAAGTTTGTTGAAAAAAGAACTGAATTAAAGTTAAAAAATTTTGACAATATAGAAAAATAAAATAAAAATCACAAGTAGTAAAAGAAAATGGTATAATATCTACTAGTACAGGTGCTGTTAAAAAACACGTAATTTAATTATTGAAAAATACAACTAGATTCGCATCTTGATATTTTGACTTCAACTAAGAAGCAAAAAAAAAGGATATTTTAATCCTTACTCATATTGATGGTGTTTTGTTATAAAAGATTAACACATAAGAATAATTATGGAATTTAATTTTTTGACAACCATGCTGAAAGCTTCTCTATTTGTTTGAATTACTTTATTCTGATAATACAGTGAAAATATCATGCTTTTGTGTATAAGAGATTAAAGGTAATACATTTAATTATTGTAATATTCTTAACATTTTCATAACGCAGTTTATAGTAATTATATTGACCAAATTCTCATCAATTCTAAATGTATGAGCGATTCCAAACGAGTATAAAGTTCGCCGCAAACGCGACTATTTTATATAAATTCAGAACACTTTTTTTTATTTGGGAAATTTTTATTTATATGAAAAATGAATTGCGACACACGAAGTCAAAGATTTATGTTATAATTTCTTACTATAATAACATGTTTTGCTTCTACACAGCTTTGGGGTTTCAGATAAAAAATTATTACAAATTTCGAGATCCTTAAATTATTAAAATTTTTGCTAAATTTTTAACGCAAAAGCCAAGAACTTTAGAGCTTTTTATTGTTATGTCATGTTTATCTCTTAGACTGTTTTGTCTTTTTAGATAAGAAGAATTGCAGGTTTTGGTTGGCATGATTCAACCCTAGATTTCAAATAATTAGAATGATATTTGCTGTAGAAAAATCTTCAGCTTATTTACTATATAGAAAAATTCTATGGAAAAACTATAAAAAAAACTATGTTTTTGGACAAATAAATCTGACTAATTTTGTATTCAGTTGACTTATAAACAAATTATGTTTAGATCTGGCATTGTGTTATCATCGTTGAACTAAAAATAGAACACAGTTCAAAATGAAAATATAAAATGAAAATGAAAAATTGTATCGCGATCTAGTATATTTTCGTTGCTCAAAATTCAGCGCAAATCCATATAACTTTATGATTTCAAACACAAATGAAGTTTGAAATGTGTTTTTAGGAAAATAACCTAAAACAAAATTAAATACATAGTTCTAGATTTATCACTTAAGACTTTAGTGTATTAATTTATGTATTTTTTACACTTAATTTTTGTTTGTATTAATTCTTATATAAGTTTTGCAAACTTTTTAGATTCAGTATCTATGTTCAAGTAAAATCAATCTTATAAATTATCATAAGAATCAAAAAGAATGTGTAGGATTTTATAAAATATTCGTAACTTAAGAAAATATTGAAATAATCATTATTTTTGCAATATCTGCCTCATAAATTGTTCAAATTCATAGTGCCTAAGCTTATTTGATGAATAATTTTGCTATAGTTTTTCACCCAGTTATTAAAGCATTAATAATACGCATCATAGAAAGACAATATGTTTTAAAATCGTGACTGTTTTTCAAAAATTTAAAGCGAAATTATATATGTCTTTTTGTGGGAGTATTTCTTCATTTTCAAAGTAGAATTACGATACTTTTATATTTGTCTAAATTAGTAAAAATCTGCACACTACATCACGATAACGATAGAACGGCTTATTGCTATTTTATGTTGTATACTTCTAATGTTTTTGTATTTTCGGAGATTAATGACTAAAGATTAGGTAATTTTAAAATTTGTTTAATTTAAGACAAACCTTGAAAATGTACTCCATCACGTATACGCAAATGCTGCAAGGCATCTGTAGCAACCATGTACTGACAAACGTTTCCTAAATATTCAGTTTCTTGTCAAACTTTATTATTTAACAAGTTTTGTGTTGGTGTCCCACAAGAAACATTGCAGACATTGCATTCTTTTTGCGTTACAGTTGAAACAATTGCAGATAAGGCGACCCAAATGGAGCCTTACGGCTCCAAATAAAAAACCAGCCTCAAAAGAAGGTGCACACGGAGAGACTTTTAATATCAATATTTGTTTCATTCTATATTCATAATAATTAGCATAAAATGTAAGAATCTAGGGACAATCGAGGTCCTGTTATAAAGATTTCTACTATAATAAGAGATGATGGTATTTCTATACGTATTATTCTAAAGCTGTTCGAGCAAAAATTAGTATTGACGTTCAGAAAAAGTCTTATTTACTGTTTGAAAATTGTAAGTGTGAAAAAGTAATAATTTTCAATAACAAGTTTTGTAAAAATATTGTCCAACGTTAGTATTTTAAGTAACATAAGTTACAATAAATGCACGAAATTCTAATATTCTTGAATGAGAATGCGTATTGAAATACCAAAAATGCCCGAAGGTTTCCGAGCTGTTCCGTCTATAGCCGAGTACGCGACGGTCCGACAAGTCCACCGACTGTACCCGGCTCATGACCTGCGATTTCCCGCCAAAACTTGTATAAATTTATGAGTTTAAAGATTTCTGATTAAAAAATATAAATCCACGTCATCGTTTTAAATGATTTAAATTTAAACCAACCCTCTATTTCAACTCCTATTAATGAAAATGATAAAAAGTTCAACATATCCCTCTTACAACTCAATAAAAACGTTCAAACCAAAATAAGTGCCTCTTCCTATTTAGAAAAACCTAAAAAACACAAATTTTCTCCTTTCCAGTTCTCTAAGATTTCTAAAAATAAAAAAAAATGTCTCTTTTAATCAAAAAAAAATTTTTAATTGAAATTTGCCCCCTACTACTCAATAAAATTTTTTTGGTAAATTATCCTCTTCGAATTAAAAAAAAATTGAAAAAAAATCTTTCGTCAAACACACTAAAAATCTTGAAAAGAAAAAAATGGCCTCTTTTAATTAAAGTAAAATTGCATTTCTTCTAACTTGATAATTACATTTAAAAAATTAAATGTACTGCTAATTAAACAAAAATATAAAACTAAAATTTCCTCATTTCAAACATAATAAAAATGGTAAAAATACAAAATTTCACAGTCTTTCATTCAATGAAAATTTAAAACCAGAAAAGTTTCTCTTCCAATTGGGAAAAAAATTAAGTGTTATTTATTCCCTTTCTTTTAAAATAAGTATTGTGGAATTCAAATGTTTTCTATGCATAAATCCTTTAAAGATAAATTATTTAAATTTTGGTGGTTTAAAATCAATAATTTTTAGCTGTTGCTTGACGCTAAAATGAGAATTTGAACGTTAAAAGTTTAACATTATCAAAATTTAAAAAAAAACTTATAAAAATCATTAATAATTTATATTTACAGTTGATCAACTGAAAATGTTTTTCATAAAAAATGTTAAATTTCAAACGCTTTTAATTTTTAATTCTTTAATGCTTCAAAACTAAATTTTTTAATTCTTTTATTTGAAAATTTACGTTTAACAATAAAGAAATAAAATAGAAAAAATGTAAAGTAAAATTTGTTCTCCTAAAAATTTGTAAAATTTCCGGTCAAAAAAAAAGTTCACTGTCATTTCTTGGTTTTTCTGTCTCAACAAATTTTTAATCATTTCCCGGTTTTTGGTCCAGCAGCCACCCTGTAAGTAATAAATTCACAAAACTTTAGATATAGATTATCGGAAAGATAAAACTAGGTGAATAGTTCTATTATTTGACGAAAAATGTGTTGTAGAATTATTATATAATTGCACATTTTTAAGGAGGTTCGACCTCCTGAAATTGAGGAATTTCTTGTCCTTCTATAAAGTTACTTTCATAAATTAAGGAACATCATTATTTAATTTTATGTACAAAAAGTATACCGTTTCTACATAGTTATATATTTATAAGGACAGAGAAAAGGATTATTTATAATTAACTCGCGTAATTGTTGTGTAATTATTATAGTGTATTATAGGGATCTCTTAATTTTATTATTTGCAAAAAAATTTTATGGTATTTTACTTTCAGCTGTTAATGGATTTTTAAATTTAGAATACAAAAGGAGAAAATGCAAATGTACCGAAGAAAAATAATAAATATTTAATAGTGTCAATTGAAGAATCAATTTTTTACCAAAAACCAACTTAAGAGTTCCCTAAATATTTATCTAATAATGCCAATATTTAGGGGACATTTTGGCATCAAAAGCCAAAAATTTGTAGGTCGTCTATTTTTGGAAAAATTATAACCTTTTTTTGATTACGATATATTTATTTCTATTTTTTACCGCTTTTAATAAGCTCAGCTATTTGCAATTTAAGCATTTACAAATGTATAACGACTTGTGTGGCTCCTCATTGAAAAAAAATAAACCTTGAAAAAATCTATAGATACTTGGATAAAACTTGGAATTGTCAGAGAATTCTTATACAGAATTTGAGTAGGGAGCCTGAAATAATTCTGAAGATAATATTTTTTTAAATTTAGTTGGATATCTACCATTATATAAAATATTCACAATATATACTTATTAATAATGTAAATTCTCGTGCTATTTCCTTAAATTAGCTGATGAATACTGTTACATTTACCAAAATAAAAAATAAAAAACTAAAACGCTAAAACTATCGCTTAATTAAAAAAATTTTTTTAAAATAATTATGGCACTACATGTAATTATAGGTATGTAAAGCTGATAAGCTTTTGCATAAATTCACTTTCTTATTACTCTGCTTTTAATTTTGTGTTTCAAATTCTGCAATAATTCTGAAGCATTCTTTCAATTCAGTTCTCAAGTTCCTAAAACCGAATTTTTCACGCAAATGTTCGTCGCGTTAATAGTTTATGTTCGTTTATATATTTATATATATATATATATGCATACGATGTGTGTTCAAAAAGTATGGTGACTTTTCAATTTT
>JAUELO010030836.1:0-10689 GCA_032357855.1 Amphibolips quercusostensackenii | reverse complement strand
TATATATATATATAACCTTAAAATAAATGATCAATTTACGTTACTTAACTGAGAAGAATATAAATAAAATCTTTATGTAATTTAATATTGTGAAAAATTAGTCAATAGACAATTTATCAGTTTACATCATAAAAAGCATTAAACAATTATTTGTATTAAAACATTTAAATAATTTTTACTTTATATTTTTTCAAACTTTAAATTTTATTTCTGAAAATTCAAATCATTAATAAGATTTTATACTTGTCTTCGAAAAAATTAAAAAATAATATTTAGATATATTTTTGAAGAATGAATTTAGAGACTCATTTAAGCATTAATCTATCATTTTTATTTAAACATTTAAATAATTTTTACTTAACCTTTCTTTTAAATTTTTACTTTACTATCTAAAAATCTGATTTATGAGTACCTTTTATACTAATTCCGGAAAAAACTAAAACATATTTATATATAATTTTAAAAATTAAATTCAGACACTTTTTCACATCAGCCACATTAAAAAAATTATGTAAGTTGAATAGGGGTATTTTTGATAAAAATAATATTTTATCATAAAAATTATATCCAATATTCAATTATATAACTTTGAGATGAATAATCAATCAATGCTTCTTGATTCTACAAAAACTAAATATAATCTTTATTTAATTTGATGTCAAGAAAAAAATTAATCAGCTAATAATTAATTAATTATTTCACAAAATTTCTTTTAAATTTTTATTTATTATATTTAAAAAAAAAATTTTAAATTAAAATCATTTTTACCTAATACATATTTTTTTAATTTGAACATTCATTAATGAAAATTTGATTCAATAATAAACTTTAAAACTAATTCTAGAAAATATAAGTTTTAATAGAATCAGTTAATAAGTTCTTTATTTATAAATATTGTATTTAATAATAAGCTTTGTGAATAAATAAAAAATTTAAAGTTTTAATAGAATAAATTACTAATACTATAATGATGATAAAAACACTGAATGTTTAACATTATTTTCACTAGAACATTCAAGTAATTTCAATTTATGTTTTTTTCTTTAATTTTAAATTGCATTAGTAAAAATTTGAATTATTTGAAAATTTAAATTATATTATTGTTATAAAGCTATTTAAAATATCAAAAAATAAACTTTCATTATACAAATCGTAGAAGTTTAAATTAAAATCCGGAAAAAATTAAAACACATATACATATAATTTCAAAAATTGAATTCAGATACTCATTTTACAACATCAGAAACATTCAAAAAATTATGGAACTTGATAAAGGGATTTTAAATATAAATAAACTTTTATTATGCAATTTATAGCCAATATTCAATTACACAACCTCAAAATAAATAATAAATTTATCATACATAATAGAGAAAAAATTAAAATTGAAATCTTATGTAATTCAATATTGTGAAAAGCATTAATCAGTCAATCACCAATTTTTTAATTCACAACGTGAAAAGTTTTAAACAAATATTTTTATTAAAACATTTAAATAATTTTTACTTTATATTTTTTTAACTTGAGTGTTAATTTTTGAAAATTTCAGTCATTAATAAGCTTTAATACTTATTTTCGAAAAAATCCAAACATATGTACATATAAATTTTAAAATTGAATTCAGATACTCATATCACAACATAGCAAACATTAAGAAAATTATATAATTGTAATAAAGGTATTTTTAATAAAAAATCAACTTTTATTATTTAAATTATGGACAATATTCAATTACATAATCTTAAAGTAAACAATCGATTAATGCTACTAAACTGAAAACAATTATAATTCAATCTTAATGTAATTTTATATCGTAAACAAAATTATTCAGTCACTATTTAATAACTCAGCTCATAAAATGAGAAGCAATAAACAATTATTTTCATCAAACTTTTATTATACAAATTATATTTAATATCCAATTGCATTACCTTGAAGTAAATAAGAAATTTAATTACTCTAGTAAAAAAAATTAATGTTCATTTAATTCATTGTTATAAAAAAAGTAATTAGCTAATCATCAATCAATCATTTCACAAAATAAGAATTAGGGAAGTATAATTTTTGTCAAAAAATTTAAATAATTATTACTTTATTTTTATTTATTTATTTTTATTTTTAACTTTTATTTCTGAAAATTTGATTGATTAATAGTTTTTTACACTAATTCCAGACAATGTGAGTTTTAGTAAAATCAGTTAATAATTATTTAATCAGTTCATAACATAAGCAGCATCAAATAATTATTTTTATTGAAACATTTAAATAATTAACTTAGACAGTTTTGACATTATGGAGAATAGATTTAGACGCCAGTAGTGGAAGAAAAAACAATATAGTTGATTCTAACTATACTACATTACTACAACCATATAGACGATTCCTACTATACCACAATCTAACACAAGATGGAGGTTACTTTGTGGCGTTACCTCAAAAAATAATTTTCGAAGGTTATTATTAAACTAACTGTAAAAAATAAAATTTTAAATGGAAAAAAAATTGCTTAACGCTTTTTATGTTATGAACTAATTAATTAATTAGGAACTGATTCTGTTAATACTTACATTTGCTGGACCAAAATTAAAAGCTTATTAATAAATCGAATTTCTAAAAATAAATGTTTCAATTAAAAAAAAAAATATATATATATATATATATAAGGCAAAAATCATTTGAATATTTTAATGAAAATTACTGTTTGAAGCTTCCTATTTCGTGAACTGAATTATTAACTATTAGCTTATCAATTGTTTTCACAAAATTAAATTGCATAAAGCTTTTGTTTTAATTTCTTGCGTTTTAGTACACAAATTGATTATTCAGTATAAGGTTATGCAACTGAGTATTGGCTATATAATATGTATACTGAAAATTTATTTATATTTAAAATACATCTATTCCAATTATGTAATTTTGGTCAAAGTTAGTGATATTGAGAAATAATTATCTGAATTCAATTTTTTAAATTATATGTACACATTTTTAAATTTTTTCCGGAATTAGTATAAAAGGTTATTAATAATTCAAATATTTAGAAATGCAATTTTAAATTTTAAATAAAATGTAAAGTAAAAATTATTTAAATGTTTTAATGAAAATAATGTTCAATGCTTTTTATTTTGTGAACTGTTTAATTAATTATTAATTATTTCTTTTTGAATTTACATTTTCTAAAAATATTTTTTAAATTTATTTATAAATAAAACTTTTAGAGGCGAAAGTTTTAATTTAAAGAAAAATAGAAAGTAAAAATTCTTCGAATGTTTTAATAAAAATTGCAGTATAACTTTTCTTATTTTGTGAACTGATCAATCAATTATTAGCTGAATGATTTTAAAAAAATATTAAATAACATAAAGTTAAATTATAATTATTTTCAACTAAGTAACATATATTTATTTTCTACGTTAAGATTGTGAAATTAAATTTTAGCCATAATTTGTAAAATTAAAGATTATTTTTCATTTAAAATACTTTCATGACAATTATATAATTTTTTTAAATACTTGCGATGTTGTGAAATTATTATGTAAATTCGATTTTTAAAATTATATCTACATATCTTTGAATTTTTATTGGAATAAGTATAAAGGTTAAATGTGCAGAGTTACTTCAATTCTGAATGAAAAAAATATATATGATGTAAAAAGCTTTTGAATGTTTCAATAAACTGTTTAATTTATTATTAGGAAATTAATTTAGTTGAAAATATTAGATTGCATCAGAATTAAATTTCAATTGTTTTTAAATTGAGTGACACAAATTAATTATTTACTCAAGGGTATTTTCATTGAATATTGGCTATTATTTTCATAATGAAATTTTATTTTTTCTTTGAAAAACCTCTTTTAAAATTATATATTTTTCAATATGTTTGTGATGTTGTTAAATAAGTATCTGAATTCCATTTTGAAATTATATTTACATATATTTTATTTTAAAATTAGTTTTAAAGATTATTATTATTATTATTAAATTAAATAGATATAGAAATGCAATTTTAAATGCAAAAAATATATAATGTGAAAATTATTTGAATGCTTTAATAAAAATAATTGTTTGATGCTTTTCATGATGTGAACTAATTAATTCATCATTATCTAATTCCATTAAAACTTACATTTTCTGGAATTAGTTCAAGAAGTTATTAATTAATTAAATTTTAAGAAATACAAGTTTCTTTTAAACTAATTTAACTTATTTAATTTTTACGCTGATTTACTAATTATTGACTAATTTTTTTTTCATAATATTAAATCAAGTAAAAATTGAATTTTAATTGTTTTTGATTAAGTAACATAAATAGATTTTTTTGTTTAAGATCATTTAATTAGATATTGGATATTATTTGTATGAAAAAAGATTATTTTTCGTTTAAAATGTTTAAACTATGAAATGATATCTATTATAATTATAATATTAATATATCTATCACAATTATATAATTTTTCTGAATAATAGACTTAATGCTTTCACGTTGATTCATTATAATAAAATAAAAAGATTTTTTCGGATTTCAGCCTTTTTATTTAATTTTTCTAAATGTTCGTGATGTTGTAAAATAAGGATTTATATTTAATTTTTTAAATTTTATGTACAAAAGTTTTCATTTTTTCGATAATTAGTATAAAAACTCATTAATAATTCAAATCTTCAAAAATGAAATTTTAATTTCAAACAAAATATTGTATGAAGTACAAATTATTTTAATGTTTTAATGAAAATAATTACTTTAGGCTTTTTATGTTGTAAACTGATTAATTAGCACTGGCTATTATTTCTATAATAAAAGTTTTTTTTATCTTCTATCACAATTATATAATTTTTTAAACGCTTGTGATGTTTTTAAATAATTATCTGAATTCAATTTTGAAAATTGTATCTACACATATTTTAATTTTGTTTTAATCAACTTAAAAGTTAATTAGGAAGTTGAATGTACAGAAATACAATTCACATTTTTTTCGATATACAATGTAAAAATTATTTAAATGCTTTAATGAGAATAATTCTTTGATGCTTTTCATGTTGTGAATTGATTGATTAATTGTTAACAGATTCTATTGAAACTTAAATTTTTTTTAATTAGTTAAAAAGGTTATTAATAAATCAAATTTTTAGAAATGAAAATTCCTGTTTAACAAATTTAGCGAATTCACCTTTTAGTCTTGGATTTCCATTTTATAATTACGAGATAAAGTTTCAAACGAACTATTATGAGTATTAAAATTTATAATTATATTAATTATTATTAATAGTTGTTTTTAGATTCATTACGTTAGTTAAGTTGTGCACTTGAAACCTTCAAATAATGTATCGCCCTTTAGGGACCGTACTTAAATTACGTAACAGGTCATGGGGGGGGGGTGAAGAGTCAAGACATTTTGTTACGATTTGTTACAATAGGGGAGGGGGTTCCTTTACTTATGTACGTAATTAAAAAAAAAAATCGCAAAAACTTTCGCCTAAAGATTATCTTTTCAATTATAAATTTTATTATTTGGTTAAAAATTTAACAATTCTCTTTAAAAGACATCATTTTTTTGCAAATAGAATTGTTTTGTTAAAAATTTGTCTGTATGGGCTGAAAATTCATCTCATTCTGTAGAACATTAAACTTTTGTTTAAAATTCATTTTTGTTCATCATAAGTCAAATGAAATCTTTTTTTGATGAAAAATATTTTTTCTAAAAATTTGTCTTTTAAATTTAAAAAATCATCTTTTTTAGTGGAAATATTGCATATTTCTTAGATAAAAATGCACCTGTTTATTTGGAAATTCAACTATTTACTAGAAAAATTACTTTTAGTTCAAAATTGGTATTTTTCTGTTGAAAAATCAATAAAAATCCTTTTGGCTGAAAATTCAACTCTTTTTTTAAAATTTTGTCTTTTTGCTTTAAGAATTCACCTGTTTTAGTAGAACTTTCCTTTTCCTTGTACAAAAATGCAGCTGTATGATTGAAAATTAAAAAATATTGTAAAAAAGTCATTCTTTTCGGTTAAAAATTCGACTATTCAGCAGAAAATTAACTTATTATTTACAATTCTTATTTTGGCGTTGGAAAGTGAACTGGAATCTTCTTTGGATGAAAATTTAATTCATTCTTTGAAGTTTTTTTTTGTTGAATTCATCTGTTTTAGAAAAAATTTTGTCTTTCTTAAAAAAAATGCAGCTGTTCAGTTGAAAATTTAACTCTTTTTTAAAAATTTGTCTTTCTGATTTCAAAATCCACCTTCCTTAGCAAAAATCACTGCTGTAGCAACAAAACCTGCTGTTTTGGTGAAAATTTAACTATTTTGTAGAAAATTCACTTTTTGGTTAAATTTAACATTTTGGTGTTGAAAAAAGAATTGAAATCTTTTTTGAATGAAAATTCAACTATTTTTTCGAAAATTTGCTTTTTTTAATTAAAAATTCATATGTTTTGAAAGAAATTTTATCCTTTTTGGATGAAAATGCAACTGTTTGGTTAAAAATTAAACTATTTTGTTAAGATGTTATTATTTTAGTTGGAAATTCCACTGTTTTGCTGAAAATTTAACTATTTTGCAGAAAATTTACTTTCTGTGTAAAATTTATATCTGAAAGTTGAAAAATGAACTACAATCTTTTTTAGATAAAAGTTCAACAAAAAAAATGTCTTTTTCTAATAAAAATTCATCTTTTTAGATTAAAAGTTCAATTTCGTTCCTAGAAACTTATTTTTTGTTACACAAGTCATACTTTAATTTTAAAAAGTAAACTGGAATCTTTTTTTGGATAAAAATTCAACTATTTTTTCAATTTGTTTTTTTTTTTTTTTTAATAAAAATTTATCTGGTTTTACAAGAAATTCCATCTTGTTGGATAAGAATGTAACTGTGTGGTTAAACATTAAACAATTTTGTTAAAAAGTCATACAATTGTTTGAAAATTTTGCTGTTTTGGTGAAAACTTGAATATTTTGTAGAAAATTTACTTTTTGGTTAAATTTAATATTTTGGTCCTAAGAAAAGAACAAAAATCCTTTTTAAATAAAAATTTAACTATTATATTAAGAAGTCCTAATTTCAGTTGGATATTGTACAGTTTTGCTGAAAATTAACCTATTTTGTAGAAAATTTACTTTTTGTTTGAAATTTATATTTTTATGTTAAAAAATGAAAAAAAAGTTGTCGTTTTTAAATAAAAATTCATCTTTTTGGATTAAAAGTTCAATTTTGTTCGTAGAAACTTATTTTTTGTTACAAAATTTACAATTTGACCTTGAAAAGTAAACTGGAATCTTTTTTGGATAAAAATTCAACTATTCAAAATTTTTTTTTTTTAATCACAATTTATCTGTTTTGAGAGAATTTTCATCTTCTTGGATCAAAATGTAAGTGTTTATTTTGATCTTGAAACGTCAACTAGGATCTCTTTTTGATGAAAATTTAACTATTTAAAAACTTTTTTTTAAATCAAAATTCATCTGTTTAAAGAGAAATTTCATCTTCTTAGATAAAAATGTAACTGTTTGGTTCAACAATTAACAATTTGGTTAAAAAGTCATACAATTGGTTGAAAAATCTGCTCTTCTGGTGAAAGTTTAACCATTTTGTAGAAAATTTACTTTTTGGTTACATTTAACATTTTCGTCTTGAAGGAAAAACTGACATCTTATTTGAATCCAAGTTCAACTATTTTTTTAAATTTTGCTTTTTCAAATGAAAAATTCATCCGTTTTTAAAGAAAATTTCATCTTTTTTGGATAAGAATGCAACTGTTTGGTTGAAAATTATACTATTTCGTTAAGATGTCCTGATTTCAGTCGGAAATTCTACTGTTTTGCTGAAAATTACACTATTTTGTAGAAAATTTACTTTCCGTTTGAAATTTATATTTCAATGTTGAAAAATGAACTGAAATCTTTTTTGGGTAAAAGTTTAACTTAAAAAAAATTGTCGTTTTTTAAATAAAAATTTATTTTCTTGGATTAAAAATTCAATTTTGTTCGTAAAAACTTATTTTTTGTTACAAAATTCATACTTTCATCTTGAAAAGTAAACTGGAATCTTTTTTTGGATAAAAATTTAACTTTTTTTTTATTTGTTCTTTTTTAACGAAAATTCATCTGTTTTAAGAAAAATTTTATTTTCTTGGATACAAATGTAACTGTTTGGTTTAATATTAAACAATTTTGTCAAAAAGTCACAAAATTGGTTGAAAGTTCTGCTTTTCTCGTGAAAATTTAACTATTTTGTAGAAAATTTACTTTTTGGTTAAATTTAATATTTTTGTGTTGAAAAAAGAACTTAAATCTTTTTTGGATGAAAATTTAACTATTTCTTAAATAAAATTTGCTTTTATTTATCAAAAATTCATCTGTTTTAAAAGAAATTTCATTCATTGGATAAAAATGCAACTGCTTGGTTGAAAATTAAACCTTTTTGTTAAGATGTCCCAATTTCATTTGAAAAGTCTACTGTTTTGCTGAAAATTAATTTATTTTTTATAAAATTTACTTTTTGCTAAAAATGCATTTTTAATTTTGAAAAATGAGCTAAAATATTTCCTGGATAAAAGTCTAACTTAAAAAAATTGTCGTTTTTTAATAAAAATTTATCTTTTTGGATTAAAAGTTTAATTTTGTTCATAGAGACTTTTTTTTGTTACAAAATTCATACTTTGATCTTAAAAAGTAAACTAGAATCATTTTTGGATAAAAATTCAAATATTTTTTTAAAAATTTGCTTTTATTTATTATTAATTCATCTGTTTTGAAAAAATTTCATCCTTTTTGGATAAAAAAGCGACTGTTTGGTTGAAAATTAAACTATTTTGTTAAGATGTCCGAATTTCAGCTGAAAAGTCTACTGTTTTGCTAAAAATTAATTTATTTTGTAGAAAATTTACTTTTTGTTTAAAATTCATATTTTAATATTGAAAAGTGAACTGAAATCTTTTCTGGCTGAAAGTTCAACTTAAAAAAAATTGTCGTTTTTTTAATAAAAATTCATCTTTTTGGATTTAAAGTATAATTTTGTTTATAGAAACTTATTTTTTGTTACAAAATTCATACCTTGATCTTGAAAACTAAGCTAGAATCTTTTTTGGATGAAAATTCAACTATTTAAAAAATTAATTTTTTAAAATCAAAATTCATCTGTTGTAAAAAAAATTTTATCTTCTTGGATAAAAATGCAACTATTGGGTAGAGAATTAAACAATTTTGTTAAAAAGTCATCATTTTTAGGTAAAAATTCGTCTTTTTAGATTGAAAATTCAATTTTATTTGCAAAAACTTATTTTTCGTTGAAAATTCATATTTTGATCGTGAAAAGTCAACTAAAATCTTTTTTAGCAGAAAATTCAATTCTTTTTTTTTAAATTTATCTTTTTAATTAAAAAATTCATCTGCTTTGGTAGAAATTTTTTTTTTTTATGAAAATGGAACTTTTTGGTTAAAAATTATTCTTCATTGCTTAAATATTTAAATATTTTGTTTATATTATTATATTATTTATATTTTTAGTTGAAAGCTCATTGCTGTGGTTGAAAGCTTAACTATTTTGTTAAAAATTAATATGCTTAAATTAAAAATTCAACTACTTTAATAAATGTCAAACTACATTGTTAAAAATTTATTCGTTTGATTAAAGGCTTTCTTTGGTTGAAAATTAAACTGTTTAGTGGTTAAGTTTTTTTTGTTTAAAATTAATTTTGGAACTGAAAATGTAAGGTTTTAATTTTTTAAGATTTATTTTTTTAGTTGTAAATTCTCCTTTTTGAGTAAAAAAATATATATTTTTGGTTTGAAATTTTATTTTTGTAGAGAAAATTTATCTTTTGGCTTAAAGGTTCAACAATTTAGATAAAATTTTTTTTCTTTGGTGAAAAATCTTTATTTGTTGCAAATTCGTCTTTTTGTTTTTAAAATTCTTTTTTTTGCATAAATTTCATCTTTTTTGAATTTTTTTTAAAAATGTTTTTTAGAAAATTCATAACCTTTATTTAATTTGCTGTACACTTAGATAGTAAATTTGACATTTATTTTCCGTTAGCTCTGTGATCGGAATCGAACACGATTTCGACGAAAAATCGATTCCTGGAATCGATTTACCGGGATCAAGAATCGATTCCGAGGAATCGAAAAATTGGCACCAAGAATCGATTCTCATAAGGAATCGGAATCAACTTGGCCATCCCTATTGTGTCTCTGGATTCGTTGACAATAGAGGATCTTCTTAACATCATCGAGGTCTTTTCTGTTCTGAAGTATGTCATTTTTACCTGATATACTACTATAAGTTGATGGACAGAGGTATTAAAATGACAAAGTGTAACAAAAATGTTCAATACAGCTAATTGACTAGCTTTCTGATATTTGTTTTTGTATGAACAGTCAATTAAGTATAAAAGCTTTATTTGAATACGAAAATGTTTCTATCCGTTCGCAAACTGATGCGGTTGAACGCTCTTGATTTTTTTTCTATCTACTGTAGGGTGGATTTCCCTACATCAAAATCTCGACTGATTAACCCCTCGGGTCAGTCGGTAGGTAGAGGGTAGTAAAGGACTAGGATCGAGTTCAACGAAGATTTGCTTGGAGGCTAACTGCCGCGTCAGTATCCTTGGAAGATCTTTTCGGAAGCATATCCAATTTGTGGCTCACTCCTTAATATGAGAGGGGGTTGGAGAGGGTTGAGAAGGGTTGTGGTGTA
>JAUELO010030825.1:0-10690 GCA_032357855.1 Amphibolips quercusostensackenii | reverse complement strand
CGGTGCATAATTGCGTTCTAAATGTCATTTTGAACCTCGTTTTCCGATTTCACCCCACTGTGCGCTATCGCGACGGTTTTACCTAACTTCTCTCCGTGCAATCGTCCACAATTTAAAATTTTACCACGCACTAGTTTATGAGTATCATCGTCGTTATATCTAACAACTGTTATTTTGTTGACACCTATTTAATTTCTACTTTGTTTTCTCTTACACATTCCTTGACATAGTCTTATTTGATTTCTTTTATCTGTTATAGTTTGTTTTCCCCACTCATTCTTGCACTTATTTTCACTGTCTTGTTATCCATGCAATAGTGTGCAATAGTGGCCGTGGTAATTTAGTCCTACTATCTTTGTACCCCTCAAAATACCTTAATTACTTCTTTGACAATTTGACATTCGTATTCTATCGGATTAATCTGATGCCTGTTTAAGACGTTTACTGCGTATGCAATATTGGATCTAGTCGAACCAACAAGATACAGCAGACTTCTCACCGCCTCCCGGTATAAAGCTTCTATTTTTTTTCGTTTGCTATCGTTTTGTTTTCCACATTTGCGTGACTTTCAAGCTCTTCGTAATTCTTATCCGGTAGTTTTCGCTCTTTGTTCTAAACCTGTTTTGTAAGCATGGGCGTGTGCTATGAAAGCATGTTTCGGAACAAAATTTAATTAAAATGCTATTGAAATATTTTACTTTTTTAGTGTAAATAGACCTTGATTCACAGTCACGTTTAGTTTCTTACTTCAAAAATTCTCCAGATGCACCTAAGTCTGAGATTTCGCATGCCTGCTTCAATTTAACTCTAATTTCTATAAACGTATCGTCGTCAATACTTGCAAAAGCATATTATCCACGCACAATACAATTACACAAACGCCATTTCATCATTAAAATGCTAAAGAAAAAAAAATAGATCTTGATCATCGCTCACAAACCCTACACAATTTACTACTTCCGTGAATTTCTTTTTCCATCTTCTTGGGCTGATTCAAAGACCGCAGTGCTACTCCCAACTTACATACTTTATTTTCTAGTATTTCATGCGATACTTTTACTCTTTTAGTGATGTCCATTAATATTTTTTCTTTAGTCTTGCAATTCAGAAATTCAGTTTTAATATCGAGGTGACAGACATTGAGATCAAGATAATTAATTAACGCCAAAACCGTCCTTACTAAAACTAGTCTTAAAACTTGTTAGCCTGTGATGGCTGTGTTCCAGTCTTTGTTATCTTTAGATGTTATTGCGTCTTCAATCGTTACTGGATTTTCATTTAATTTTTTGACGAAAGAATGCAGCAATTCGTCAACGGCATTGTTTTCCGTTGCTTCGAATTCCCCTTCAATTGATGGAAATTCAATTGAATCGTTTACCGGCATTGTTATTGCTGTGTAAGCAAAACTTGTTTGACGGAATTTTCAGCTTTGTGTATTATACAAGTTAGTCTCCAAAGGTGAACTCTTGTACGTTAAGGATAAATCTTCTTTCGTGTTTTTCTGAAATTTATCTTTGCATGCCAATTTTTTGTTAAATTGTACGTCTCTTTATTTGTACATTTTTTTGTTTTACGGCTTGAAAACTGGTAACCTGTAGGGGTTTAGCCTACAAAAATGCCTAATATTGCTCGTCACGATTATTTTGAATTTGGTTTTTGTATTATTCTCGAGCATGCTAGACATCCATCACAGAAAAATTGAGCTATTTAGTTAAAAATGTATGTGTTTTGTTCAAAGTTTGTCTTTTCAGTAAAACTTATTCTTATTTGTTGATTTTTTATCTTTTTGTTTGAAAATTTAATTATTTGGCAGCCAATTGAACTGCTTTGTAGAAAGCTCGTATTTCTGATTTATCAGTGAAACATTGTGGAAAATTTTTGCTTTTGTGCTGACTCAAAAATCGTTTTTGATTGAAAATTCAACTTGTATTGGAAATTACACTTTTTATTGATAAAATGTATTTCTTTAGTAATAATTTCTTCTCTTTTATAAACATGCAAGCGTCTGGTAGAATATTAATCTGTTTTGGTTGGAGAGTCAAATATTTTGTTTAAACCTTTCTTCTTATCGATTTAACTTTTTTTTTTATTTAAATATAAAATTTTGTCATGGGTTTTGGATGAGCCCTAAATAAATTCACGAAGAAAATGTAGCCGCCAAAAATTGCGTGCAGTGGGTAGAGGGTTCAATTTTTTCAGAGCTCAATATAAGCCGTTTGGTGATTAAAAAATTTTGGAAAATACTATACGTAAAAAATTCTTCAAAAGTCAGTTTTCAAAAAAATTCAAGCGCAAAAGTTATCATAGTCATCATAAAGAATTATCAGATAAGCGAAAGGTTAGTGTTTGAAATTCTTAAGGTTTCAGATAACAAATATTAATTTTCACATTTTGACATTGCAGAATAAATGAAGCTGACTAATCGAATATTCGTCAGCAACGTAGCAGTGAAGCTATTCTAAAAAAATTCATCAGTCCTATTGCATGGAGATTTTCTAATATCAGTTTATAATTCTATATCATTCTTTATCTTAATAAAAAATGAAGATCGCCGTTAGCATTTTACGACTTACATTCCTGGCTTTCATTTGTTTAAAATGTGAGTGTAACATTGTTCTATAATGATATTGAAAGAAAGATTGCATACTTTTTAGGTGTGCACAATATACTAATATTTAAAGTTATGATATCAAATCCCGTTTGCATTCATATTCTTTGAAATTGTGCTTAATTAAAAAATTAAAATAGACAATTATATTTTTAGGGTGCAAAATTTGTTAATAAAACTTGGTTTTATTTTTGAAAAATTAGGTGCAGAAGAGTCATCAGGAAGCAGTAGGCGTAGAACGAATATTCGATATGTTCCAAGAACACGTCCAATTGATGCTCCTGTAATTGATGTTTTTCCACATAGTGGCGTCACTGTGCAATTTTCGGATGGCTCCATGCTTCATGGAATCGCGTTTGCGTACACACATAATTTTTATCCTCCTTGGATTTTACGTCCGCAGTTTGTTGAAGAAACCTTTGTTTTTATACGAATGCCAAATCAACACTGTGTAATTGCAGAACTCGAGGAGCGTAAAGATCCTTTGTATCGTCGTATTAATGAAGCAACATATCTAAGTGAACCAACATCCGTTACTGTACATTCCCCAGATGGCTCTTTTGCAAATGCATTACTTGAATTTTTCGATCGGCAAAAGCCTCATGTACTTCGTCATATAGAAGGTACAGAAACTCGGGCTTTCGTAGGAATGGCAGATTATGGCTTTGTTTACACTGGAGTTTTCCGATAAAAATAGAAATTTTAGAAGTGCTTTAATTGTTAAATATTTATAAAATCTGCATCCGATTTCATAAATAAGAAAAAGAAACTTCATTTAATTGATCTTGTATTATTTGGTTCAGATAGAAGTAAATAAAAATACTAGTGACCAAGAATTTACTGTTCATTGCATTTTTCACTTTGATAATCTTTTATTTATCATCATATGCAGTCCTAAAGTCCTAAAAAATTAAAACAATGTACAGCCGGAAAAGAATGTTAAAAATCGAAAACAGAAGTCTCTGGAAAAGTGCCACGTAAAGATTCTGAATGTGTAAAATTATTCTGGATTTCATCCAGCTTTTATTGATTTGAAATTGTAAGTAATTCTTATTTTGCGTCACTTTGTTCAAACAGCCAAAAGGTAATGATTTCAAAATCGAGACAGGCTACAAGGCTTACGATGTGACAATATGACCTAATTAAAATTTTAATAGAGTTGAGAAGATACACTATTGCGTTATTCTATTTAACATTTATTTTTCACACAATTATTATTTCATATCCCTTTTTTAATGATTTTATATAGTCTTGAGTAAATTTGCTTATATATATCAAGCAGTTAATTTTTTTTCCACTCAAAGTTTCCTTTGCATAAGGAATAGAGCTATACAAATCAAATAACCCTCTTTGGGCACTCAAGTTCATACATATTTAATCAGATTCTATTTTGAAGCAAATAATTTTTACAAATTTCGCCTAATTATTATTATTTCCTATAGAAGATAAAAAAATATACAACCACATAAAATTATGAAAATAGAAAACAGAATTATGTGGAAAAGGAGCTTATAAGAAACATGAGTATGTAAAATAATTATCAAGTGTATTGCTCGATTATAATTTGAAGATTGTAAACATGTCTTGTTTTTCTCGACTTTTTTTAAACAATCATGAGTATATGTTTCTAAATTTAAGACACGCTACGATACGCTTACAATTTTACAATATGATCATTCTTATTGTTTTAGGGAAAATTATGACACTAGTTGGCCTGGATGATTTTTTTTTACTAGATAGATAGAATCGTCTAGACGATTTCCTCTTTAGGAAAGCAATGTTTCAAGAACAATTGACAGCAAGAAGTTTTATTTTATTAGGAGATTTCTCACTTTTTTCAAACGATCTAACAATAGGAAACGATTTATCCTACGAGAAGTCCTAGAAAATCGTCTTGTTCGGATATGAAATTACTTTTCGTATTAAAACCGTCTGCAAATAAGTCAGGCATGATATCTTTTTGTATAATGGTACAGTGTATATGAATTTGACCTACTATGAAGCGGTTTCAATATTAAAGGTTATTTCATATTCGACAAAGCTAATTTTCTTGGAAATATTCCTCTTTGAAAGCCTTGAGCTGCTGCGGGAAACTGATGTCAGATTTGCATTCAGCGCACCAAAATAAATGAAGATATCATAATGACCTGTTTATAGATGATTTCAATACAAAGCGTAATTTAATACCCAAAAAAGCTGATCTTCTAGGAAATTGTCGCGAATGGAGGAAAACCCTGAGGAGATAAGGGGAAACCTATGTTTGATTCGTATTCGGTGCAACAAAGTACTTTAAGATATTATGCTGACCTGTTTTCATATTATTTCATACTAAGGGTAATTTAATACCTAAAAAACCGATTTTCTATGCAATTTTACGCGTTTCGGTGGAAACCCTAAGGCTTTTGGATGAAACCAGCGTTAGATTCGAATTGAGCGCACTGAAATACATAAAAATATCATCCTCTGATCTGTTTTCAAAGAAATTCAATATTAAGAGTGGCTTTATAACAGACAAAGCTGAATTTGTGAGGAATTTCGCGCGCATAGGAGGAAAGCCTAAAGCGCTAGGAGAATACTGATGTCAAATTCATATTTAGCACACCAAAATATTCAAAGATATCATGTCTGGCTTGTTTTCAGACGATTTTAACATAAAAAGTAATTTTATATCCAAAAAAGCTGATTTTCTATAAAAATTTTTACGTCTCATTGGAAAATTTGACGTGCTGGAGAAAAAGTAATATTAGATTTGTATTAGGCATATCAAAATACATGAATATATCATGCTCCGACCTGTTTCCAAATTATTTTATACCAAGGGTCATGGATACCTAAAAAGCTGATTCTTCAGGGAATTTTTCGCGTTCAGGGGAATCATAATTACAAAAATCATAATTACTAGGAATCATAAATCACAAACAAGGATCCAGAACAAATTTGAGGAATATTGAGTAGCGCTCTAATTCCATTATAGTCGTGGTCGCGTCTGCTCATGGCCATACCCAATTGCCTAACTGCGAAACAAAGAAAACTTTTCTGTATACGCTTAAGTCTGATTTTCTAACCGGCATATTCTATAAGTGGTCCTAATAGTAGGAAGGAGAAAACTTTTTGCGCAAGAGTATCTCGGAGTTGAGAAGCGTTTCTAGTGACAAACTTAGAGATCAGAGAAACATGTTTGCAGTGGCAAAATACTGATCATCAAAATTTAATGACTGATTTAGGTGTATTCACACACCGAGAGAATATACTTGCTTTTCTCGTAAGATCTCGTCTCACGCGAAGTTAGTTTGGGTTAATTTAAACAATGACAGCACACATTAATACTTATTCAGTAGAGATGCAGCACTATACAAAATACGTATAGTACTATGAACTGCATACTCTAGGAACAACACCCACTTACTCGTAGCTCGATTTCTTGGCCACCTTACGATAATAGTATAGAGTTTTACGTTTTTTAATATTAGAACAGTCATTCGTCAAATTATACATGTCAGCCTTGAAGATTTATGAAAAAGCTTGAAATTCATACCGTTTAAGCATGAATAGGTAAAGCATCAAATTCATTGATTTCTCAAACATAAAACGCAAGTATGTTCTCTCAGTGCAGATCACGCACACTTGTGACCCTGTCTATCACCTTTCCCCAATGACATACACTGTGAAAAATTTTAGGAATTCTCTCTTATTTCTAGTGTAAAAATTTACATTTTCGTTAGATGAAATCATTTTTCTCGAAATTCGGGAAAATTTTTCTGAATGTCCTTATAATTCACTACAAAATTGGGAAAGATTTTCTAAAATTTATGAGATTAGACAATACCGAACTTCCCCCAAAAGATTTCCCTAAATCCCTACTAAACTTTAGGGAAAATTCATCAAAATGTGTGGAAATTAGCGTCAACACAATTGTGAGAAAAATTCCTTAAGAAAATTTTTACAGTGTAGTTGTACTTAAGAAATATTTGTTTTCTAAAAAAAAGATACACTGCGTCGACGTAAGACCCCAATTCAAGATTCTGTAACAAGTAATGCATGTAGATACAAATATTAGTTACCGTAAAATTTTTTTCTCATGAAGCTGTGCTTCTCTTCTATAAAAGTGCTACTACAAACCAGGTCAAGTTAGTCAAAAATAATGCGCTTAAAAACTATGGCCATAGAATTGAGTATATTTATTGGTCTGTAGTAATAGATTTAATGCTTTTACAATAATTCATGGAAATGAAAAATAAAAGGAGGTGCCCTAGGTTTTGAACCATGTACAAAACTGTGAATCTTGTTAAGGTTCTGTAAACATTGCAGTTTATTTCTTTAGGACTAACCTGCACCTGAAGTTTTAGGTTATGCTGTTCTTCTTATGCATCCTCTTTACGATGCCTCTAATTAGTCAGATCGCCCCTCTGTGGAGGCTGGTCGAACCTGATTAGGCAATCAAGTCTTTTTAAAAAAATCCGGAATGATAAGGAGCCAGATCGGATTGCTATTGAATCCATTGCACCTATTGATGTTATCAGGGTGTTTTGAGATTTCAATAGCTTTTCTGTTTTCTTAAAAAAATATTGTATATTTTTTGGATAAAAATTATTTTGTGAAATAAAATGCTATTTCCTGTTTCGATATGATGCTCAGCTAGTGCTGATTGCTTAAAATATTCTTGCCTTACTTTACTCTTTTGTTTCTTTACATGCTTTCTCACCGCTCTCACGGTTTTTTTAATATGGACTTTGCCAAAGGAGCAAGCGATTATATATACTTTTAGATCATTAAAAGGTGCCTTTTTATCTTTAAGGTTGTTTAAAAAATTTTCTTATTTTTTCAGGAGTTCAAAATATGGTTTCAATGTTGTGTTTGTTGAGAATTCTTCCTATTTGTTATGTGAAACTTTGGATGTAGGGTAGGATAGTGGTTGTTTTCCTCTTTCCATCTTAAGTAGATTATATTGACATGTTATTCTAAGCCCATTTTTTATTGCCTAATCAAGTTGTTTGTTTGTGTATCTGTTCCTATGAGTTGGTTTTCTGTAAACTTCATGTCTAAATGTGTTATCAAATCTTTTGTAAACAAGTACATCTAAGTAAGGCAATTTTCCGTTTTTTTGTTTATTTTTATGGTGCATTGAATATCAAGGTATCATCGATTACTGAAATCGGTAAATCTATGTAGTTCATATAGTCTGCATCTGCAGATGACGAGAGCGTAGTCAACGTTACCGCACCAAAATTTCGGTTGGGGCTTAGATTGGTTGAATATTTTATTTTCTAGATGCTCCATAAAGATGTTGCCTGTTAGAGGTGAGATTGGAGATCTCATTCCTGCTCCTGAGTTCTGTTCCTAGAATTGGTTATTAGAAGAGAAGCAAGTATTAGTATGACAGTGTTCTACTAAAGGTATGAAAACAGATGGGAAGTTTGCAGAGGATTTAAAAATATCAATTGTATCAGAGATTGGTACTTTTGTATAGAGAGATACAACGTCAAAACTCACTAGAATGGCTTAAGGCCTAATGTGAATCTGTTGTATCTTTTTGAAAGAACTAATTCTTTGGTAGGGAAGCGTGCTAGGTTATGATTTGTTGAAGTTATTGCGCTGACGATCCACCTGAGTGGCATGTTACTTTTGTGAATTTTTTTTGGGTCTGTGAAGTTTTTGAAAGACTGTATTAGCAGATAATAATTTAGATATTATTTTGTTGTCAAGTTTGGCGAGTTTAAGAAGTGTTTTTGTTTTGTTTTAATTGCTGTTTTTGCTTGACACGTCAGGTTTGTGAAGGGATGTTGGGCTTAACGTAAAATGTTCATTGTCCTACGTCGTATGTCATTCGCATTTTCAGGTAGAGGGATATATATTGTGTATTTGAAATTACTAATAATTTCTTTTTTTAGAATTTTGGAAAGCGCTACTCCAAATTTATGTCCTTCAGACATGACTGAAATTATTTCGTTGTTGAAAGGATCATCAAAGATATTTTTTATAGTGTTTGAGGTGTGTGCTTTACTAAAGTAATTTGTCCAATTTAATTCTCTGTTTTTAAAAGGAAGATCTCTCAGCCTTTGGGATTGGTCAAATGATGTGCGATCCAATAGATTTAGACAAATTAGGAGGCGCTATTAATCAATAAAGATATAAAAGGCGCATTGACAATGATCCATAAGGTTCTTGTTAGTAGTGCGACTGAAGTACTGCGGTTGTAAAAAGAACGGCTGGTGATGCGCAATGAAATAATGAAATCGATGCATTTGCCAGAGAAAAGGTTAAAAGGGGGTGAAAAAGGTTAAAGAGCACAGGACGCAGCGATGAGGAAAGAAATAGACTAAAAAATGATTACAGTTATAAGAAGGAAAGGAAAAATACTAGTCTAAGAAAGTAACAACAAAATCAAACCAGATGAGGAAAAGAAAATGCAAATCGATTTGAAAAAAAAAACAAAAAACAATTTGATAATTTGGTGATGATTAGTATAAATGCAAGAAGACATACAGAATTATTTATTATGGAAAATAGCAAGATAAAATGCTATATGACACAGACAGGATAGTAGACGCTTCAAGAGACTCTTTAAAGGAATTATTAAAAAATAAGGTATAAGAACTACAAACTAAAACACGACATAAAACGTGATACGTTAGAAAACCCAGTTGAGAGAATCTGTATCTCTAAGGTGAAGAAAATAATTAAAAACCTGAAGAATGGTAAGGCTGATGGTGTAGACAGTATCTAGTATCCACGTTGAAACACTCAAAACTTTGTCTATAAAGATTGTAAGGAGAAACATGTTCTTTCTAAAGAACAAAAAGGTTGCTGTCAAAGCTCTTGTGGTTGAAAGAACCAAGTCACGATTAACAGAGTGGTTGTGTTGCATGCAAAACACCACAAACAAAATTTTCACATAAACTAAATTGACTATTAGCGGGCTTGTCCCTCAATACCCCACGATTATTTACTAACGGACCTTAAGTCATATAAGATCTGTCCTCGCGTCATCCAATTTTTGGATCACGCTATGCACACATGGTGCACAACGGTTAAATTTTTTGGTCGTGGGGCCGTAGGGTGTTAAAAATCACGGTTTTTTGTGCTTAGCTCAGCCAATACAAAAAATTTCGCAAAATATTTTCGAAAAAAGTTGCTAGTTTCATCAAGATACACATTTTTTGCTTCAAAACTTTTTTTCTACAAGTAATAGTTTTCAAGAAAATCAATGAAACATCTGATGAAACGCAACAGATTTTAATGCAATAAGCAGCAGGTCCTTATCTACCGTCCGCGCTTATGGTACTCACAAACATGTAGCAAATTTTTATTATCATATTTGTAATCAGCGCGTCAACGTACATAAGTACACAGACTTTTAAATAAAATCGAAGAATTCAGCTATTCGGAACTGCACCCAACTTTAATATTTTGTAGACTTCTGTACGGAAAATTAGACGTAAGATGCAAATGATAAAAAAAATTAAAATAACAATGACTTTATTTAAAATTTAAATACAGAGACGTTTACCTAATTATTGCAACAAAAGCAAACGTTTGTTTCTCAATAGGACTTTCTTGCAGATTACGAATCCGAAAACAAAAATGGTCCAGCACGTTCAAGTTAAAAAAAATCGGTGCTGAAGTGAATAAAAAACGTTTAGAATTACTTCAAAAGAAATTTTCAAACATTTATTTTATTGATTAAAGATTGAACCATCCTACTAAAAATTCGCTTCTTTTGGTTAAAAATTATTTTTCTTGACAAAAAATTTATCTATTTTATTTTTTGTTGCAAATTGTTTTCTACCTTCGGCTATGGAAGCTTGTGTCTGGGGGTAGAAACAGTGCTTGGGGTCGCGAGGGAGGGATGGACAGTCCCTCACCCGAGTTTGGCTGTGGTTTGCCAAGCGAGCGTCTCGCGCGATGGAGCATAGTCGGGCGTGAGTGCACTCGTGCGTGAGTGCAGCGACGGCTTCGTTGTGCGTGGCCATTACGGAGGTTATAGGCGCGGCGGCTCAGTGAAGACCTTTTTTTTCTTACTTTCAGTACGCGGTGGCGGCGCCTGGTCGGTGTCCGCTGTAGCGGTGCCGATAAGAGCGGAGA
>JAUELO010030807.1:0-10690 GCA_032357855.1 Amphibolips quercusostensackenii | reverse complement strand
TTTAGCAAGTAAAGTGTACTAAGTTGACGATTTGATGCTTAATTCTGTAAAAAATAACATGTATCATATTTTTGGAGTGCTTTGTTTGCGGAAATATATGATATTTCCATACTTATAGCTGCTTCTTCAAATGCGAAGTCAGCAAGTGAGACTTCGCCGTCATTATTCTCCCCCCCGGGTAAAGTCCGGTATACTTTACCCACTTATCAATTGCCCAGCTCGACGCTACCCTGTACCCTACTTGACTTTAACCACATTTAATTATTACCTGCAACATTTCGTATCCACAGTTTTTTCTGTGGCATTTAAAATTTTTCAATCTGCTTTAAACTGCTTCTAATTTATTCGCACTCAGATCATTAAAAGAAATGCGAACCCTTGCATTAAAAAGTTTTTACTTCACTCCATTGTGAAATGCGGAACAATACTTTCCAATGGGACGTTTTTTGTTGGGTAACCATACTTAAAAAAAACGTCAGATTGAAACGTATTTAAAAGTATTGCGCTTTGAATGCGATGTTGTCGAAAAGCAGATGTATAGAAAACATATCGTGAATGCGACTTAATACTTAGCATATTTTCTGCTTCGCCTCGAATAGGATTTAATTAAATTGAGGCAAATTCTGTTTCACATTAAAATTGCATTCTGTAGCATTAAAACATATTAGAACTCTCGCATTAAAAAGTATTGTGCTTCCGTCCTAATCCGAGGTTGTCGCAAAGCAGATTTCCAGAGAAAATCTCGTGAATGCAAAGCAATCCTTTATCATCTGACGTTTCTTGCAGAGATTATTCTTTTATTTTAATGTATATGACGACACAGAGTATTATTTCTTTATTCAGATTGAAGGCTTGTACATCTTTCTCTAAATTATTGTATAATTCCCAACTGTTATTAATTTTTTTGCATACCGTTATGTAGTGCTCTTCTCCTGTATAGATAGGAAATCCTGCTAGCCTGAAAAAAATGATATATTTAGTAACTTAAATTTTATTTCTCTATGGTATTTGGAAAACATCCTCAGTCCACTGAGAAATTGATTAAGCATAGGATGACCAGATTGATTGATCGAAAAATCAGGACATTGTCCCACATCTCACCACATTCAATCTCTAATTTCCCAACCCCTAATATCATTTATCTTAGTCGCGTTATTAAAAAAACAGGGTTTCTACAAAATACCAATTTTAGAATTCCCTGACTTTTCCCTGATCAATTTTTCGTTTTCCCTGACCGTTATAAATTTTTCTTTCAGGTTAAATTTTCAACTAAAGAAATTAATGTTCAACAAAAAGATGAATTTTCAACCAATGAGAATGATTGCCTATCAAAAAAGATACATTTTCGAGAAAATACATAAATTCTCAACAAAGTAATTAAATTTTTAACCAAAGAAATTAAATTAATTTTTAACTAAAATTAGAAATAAAAAAAAATGAATTTTATTAACCAAGAAGATTCACTTTTAGCCGAAAAAGACGAATTTGTTCAACAAAATAAATCAATTTTAACTAAAAAATATTAATTTAACACAAAATGAAATAGTTATACTTACAGTTTCAAAAATTCCTTTTTAACCAGAAAAACGAATTTTTACCAAAATATTTCAATTTTTATACAAAGAAAATAATTGTCAACCAACCAACCAAAGATGAGGAGCTTCCTGTTTGACCAAGTCGAAGATCATCCCCCACCCTGATTGATCCTTCTCGTCGAGAAACATTTTTGACTACATACACTTGGCCAAACACAAAATTTGTATACATTTTTCAAATATATTCTATTTGCAAGTGTATGATGTAAATATAGGGATCAGAAGAAAAAAGAGCTTAAAAAAGGGAAATAAGTTTATTTTCAGGAAAATATTTGAAAAATGTGCATGTACAAATGATCCTTTAGAAATTGTGGAATTTAAAACATCTAGAAATTATTTAATATTACAAAATATAATTAATTTCAAACGCTTATTATTTAAAAATGGTTCAGCACTAAAAACAGTATCTATTTGAAAATTTTTTAATGTGCAAAGTAAAACTAAAAGACTTAACTATGAATGTATTCAAATTAAACCTTGAGGGGATAGCACAATTTTAAATAAAAAATTTGTGTAATTTTATAATAAGGAATACCACTTTTCGTTTTATTTTGGTCTTAAAGAAAATTTTATGCTTTTTCATTTAGGAAAAATAAGAAAAAGAGGTTTGTTTAGAATTAAATAAATCTGTACATTGATTAAATATTTTTTGTATTTGACATTTTTCCATTGAACACAGTTTTGAGAAGTTGTAAGATTTTTCTAATTTTCAAAAGCTACAAAAGACCAGCTTTTAGCAAATACATTTTAAGTGCAGTTTTTAGTAGATGTCAAAATACTACTTTCTTAAATTTTGTTATGTACCCTTCTTGTAAGTAACAATACACCCTGTATAAAATAATCAATACCATGTACATTGTACACTCATAGCTGTGCCCACGCAAATATTACTGATTACAGATGTAACTTCGAAACTTCTAGAACTACACGTGTCAAAGGGTGGAACAGAGATCCACCCACCCAGTTATAAAAGGTGGCATCTTGTGCCTTTGGCAGCTGCTTCTCTCAGTTTCGACACATAACTAAGCTTTAACTTCCTTGAGTCCTTTGCTTGTACCTTCGACTTGTGTCTGTAACTTAGGTCTTCATTGTAACTTTCGTGTGAAATATACACATATTTATTTGATAAGTGCTAAGTGTTTATCTGGCGAACCTACACCATAACAATGTGTTTCTTACAATATTTAATTATTGTAAAGACTTACACCAATTTAAGCAAACTTCTTTCTCTTAGTCTTTCTAATTTTGTCTGTGTGATGTTACTTTTCAAACAGGCCTGAAATTTGCCAAACTAGCATCAGTCGCGCGCAATACGCTCGTCAATTTTTTCGATTTTAAGGGAAATGTAATTTTTAATACAAAATAAAAATGTTGAATCTTTTTTATTTTTTCTGTTTATTTGTTTTTTATATTATACACATCTAATTTTCCTAAGATGAATTTTAAACAAAAAATGTGATAGTGGATATTTCAATCCAAAAAATTTTTTATTTTAAATCAAAAACAGTTGAATTTATTTAAAAAAGACAAATGTTTAAGAAAATAGTTGAGTCATCAACGAAAAAAGATTCATTTTTAAGCAGTTGTTTTTTTTACCAAAAAAGTTTAAATATTTTCCAGAAGAGACTAATTTTCTACAAAACAGTTTAATTTTTCAACCTCGAAATATGAATTTTCAAAAAAAAAGTTCATTTCTGATCAAATAGTTGCAACCAAATACATGAATTTTCTACCAAAAAGATTAATTTTTTACCAAAAACACAAATCCTTAACTAAAATTATAAACTTTTAACCAAAAAATAGCTTTTTAACGGAGAAGTTGAAATTTCAACCAAGTAGTTAAATTTTGATCCAAAAAAGATAAATTCTTCACGAAGAATGTAGCAGTTGGTATCAAAACTAAAAGATATATTAATTTCTAATCAAACAAGAGTTTAATTAATCCAAAGGGACAAATTTTAATCAAAATAGCTAAATTCTCAACCAAAAAATATTTTTATTTTGAACCAAACAGTTGCAGTTTTAATAAAAAAAGATTATTCAAGAAAAAAATTTGACGCAAATTATAATTTGAAGCAAGCAATAATTTTTAATAGAAAATAAAAATTTTAAATAACTATTTATTCTTAAAGTTTATTTGTTTATTTGCTTCAAGGTTATGCAAATGCAATTTTTTAAGTTTCTCGAAATTCGAAACGATTTTGGAAGATTTTATATGTGTCAAAAAAGAATCTAGAGAATATTGATTGAAATTTCTTTATTATATTACAAGAAGACAATTTTTTAAAAAATTTGAGGCAGTTCAAAAGATATTTAGCAGTTTTTAACGCGTGGAAAAAATTGTAAAATATTTTATGCATTCTTGAAAATCTTTTAAGGTTTTAAAATATTTGTAATCCATTCAATTTGAGTCAATATTTCGTTGCACCAATTATATCAACTTATAGTGTTGAATAATTTTTTTTTCAATTGAACGAATGTTAATATATTGTAAAAGAATATTTTTTAAATTTAGATAATTGTTTTATGGTTATGATTCTAATAATTCTTAGCATGAAATAAATATTTCTTCAATTGAATGAAAATTCATTTATCTTGAATAAATATTTCTTCAACTTGAGTAATTATTTTGTTAAAACAGTTATATCAACTTATAGTGTTAAATCTTCTTTTTTCAATTGAACGAATATTGATTCTTCGTGATAGAATATTTTTTTAATTTAGATAATTGTTTTATTCTTATGATTTAAACAGTTCTTAGCACGGAATAAATATTTCTTAAATTGAATGGAAATCCATTTATCATAAGTGAATTTTTTCTTTACTCAAAAAAAATTAATTAATTGCTTAAATGATGTATGAATTATTTAATTTAAAAAAATATTTATCCCTTTCACATAATCGAGTTCATTGGACTATAGAAATAGGTCTTTAAGCGCCTAAAACATATTCAATAAACCGACGTTCCTACCTTCTAGGAAATAATTTCTTTGACTTGATATTTTTTGCTTTTAATGTGAAAAAATATTTACTCATATTAAAAAAATATCGTTAAAGAAATCATATTCTTGAATAGATGCATGAATCTTTTGCATCTAAACAATATTAACTTAACTGACGTAAACTGTACCTTAGTACAAAGAAAAAAAACCAAAGAAACGCATTTCCTTGAATCAAGTAAATTTTTTTTCAGTGTACTTCGATATACTGACCTACCTACGTACCTACACAGAAAAAACTGGGGGTTTAGTAATGTTGCGGCTTGAGTAAAAGTTGGGATCGTTTAGAACTTAGGCTCTAAAGAAACTCTTTTTTAGGGTTCTATTAGAACTGTTTGAATCCATACTTTGAGTTCGTTTACAACCCATTTATCATTTTAGGTTCATTTTGTCCAGAAAGGTTCCTTTTTGTTGAAGCTCCTTTGGAACCAAAAATTTGTTTTGATAGAACTGAATTATCTAAATTAAATAAATCTATCTAATTATCTTAATTCATTATCTAAATTATATGATGTGTTCTTTTGTCTCTGAATATTTGGAACGATATTGCTACTTCTTATTGTTTAACAAATTAAAGTGTCAATATTATAATATATTAAAGTCATATATTTCCTACTAATTGATTTGATATCCAACATGAGTATATTTAAATTTTCCTCAAGATTCAGCTTTGCGCATCTAATCTTATATTGAAAAAGTTACATAATATATTTTCAAAACATTCATTTACAAAAGCTTCCGTATAGAGAAGCTATGTATAACGAGTTGGTGCAGAAAATTCATTTTGACTAAGCAAAAGTTTGTTATGTAACAACAAAATAAACAATATTTCTACCTAAGTTTTCCGATGTAAATTTTTTTAAGATCCTTAAATTGACTACAAAAAAGTTCAATTAATGCTTAAGTTAATGCCTAATTGCGATTAGTTAGGAATAGCTGCTGTTGGACAATTATTCAAACAATAGAATAGGCTAAAATTTTTTGAACAATCCGTAGATGTATAGGGGGGTTTCTGGATGGATTAGTATTAGTTCGTGACTCTGTGAGGTAAGCGTGTGTGCGTGTGGGCGTGTGTGTCTGTGTGATCCATGCTAAGTTTACAGAACATTCATGATGACGTCACAGAATAATATTGCGCAATTGTGCGAGCCAAATTTATGTAAACAGTTCTAGGTTACTATAAGAAAAACAAGGATGATTTATTGCCTTCTTCTAGATAAGTATTTAATTAATGCGCAAAAGATGCAGAGGTATGGGTGAAATTTGATACAGAGGGCTATGAATAACATCCTGTGCTGTAAATTGGACATTAGTTCCCTGTTTTATTCACTGTTACGGGTAACTAATTTTAAAATTATGTTTCTATTTTTATTTCTTTATGTTCTCTTTACATTTATATTTCTCCGACTTGTCCTTATATTTGATTCTATTATTGCATGACGTCAAACTTCATGTTTAAGCTGGTCTTATCATTTTCGTGCTCTCTCACATATAGTCTTGTCGCTTGGTTTACAAATTTTCTTCTCTCGTCTAATTGGTCCGCGTTTGCTAAGCAACACGTTGTGTTCATTTCTAAAGAAAGAGATTTAACTTATCATCAATAAATACCGCGTTTTCCGGCGTCAATTTTCTGCGTTAATTAAAAGTTCAGTGGTATTTTATTGACTTGACCTAAACATGCATGTCATTCTACCAGAGTTGTTCAGTCTTTTTTTTTAGTGTTCAAAACATAGGTTTGACGAGCCAGATTTTTTGAATTCAATTCTTTTGCGAGGACTATTCGCACAAATTCTAGTAGAGCTTGTTGAGTCAGGTTAAACAAGTAACTTGTGACTTTTTGACTGAATGTGCAATGTGCAGCGTCTGTGCATTGTGACATAAAAACAATTTTTCAATTAGGACCATTTTGTGACAGTTGTTCTAGTGAGATTCTTCATAAATTTTTAATTCGTGATGGGGTATCAATGAGTTTCTGTGACTAAGTGACTATTAAATTGGATGCATTTTCTCGACTATGGAAGGATTTTCTCAATCTTCTGAGAAGGTTTACAGACAGTAGTAACCTTTACACGGGCTCGATAGATCGGTGAGCATTGAGTTTTCAAAACCACACAGATTTTGTTTATAATTCAGCGTCTAGTAAGTCGACAACGCTTAACCTTTATTATCATCGATTCGAGTCGAGAAAGCGAAAATTATTTCGGGAGTGTTATTTTAATTGATTTTACGAATAATATACTTACAATACAATAATACTTAGAGTCTTAGACTTTATTCAATTTCGTCGTGATTTCTCAGTCTTCCGAAATGGAAGCATAAATTTCAAGAATTAAAGATTATAAATGACTTTTCAAAATTAATAAAATGGACTTGTAATTTCACAACTTGTTAATAATTTGTGTTGGATTAATAATTCTTTATTGACAAGCTTTTATTACGCAAAACCAACAATTTTAATTTAATTTGTTTTTAAAGATTGTATTTGCGGACTCTTATTTTCATATGTGTCGATTCTTTTATATTTACAATGTCTATTTCAAGTTATTTTTTGGAAGAAACCGAGCTTTGCTGTTGAACCCAAAATGCTTTTGAAAATGCTCAAAAATTAAAACAAATTACTACAGGAACTTTGGTCTCAAGACTTGAGTCCTTGGAGAAAAATTAGACGCGTTTTAAGGATCAACATTGGGAGATATTAAAGGTTCGAGATCAGAATGACACGAAAACTTATTTCCTTAGTGATTTCTATGCAACCACCGAAGAAGCATATCTAGTCTCAAAGGAAGCTTCTATGGATGAACTGGAAAATTTCTCGAATGACCTTGCTTCTACGTCGATGAATGATTCAGCTTCACAAATTGCTGGATTATCCTATCGATCAATGCTAAAAATTGAATTGCCTAAATTCTCTTGAAATTTCACGGAATGGGCAAATTCCAAGGATTTGCTCACATCTTTGGTTCATTTAAATCCTGGAGTCTCGTGAGTGGAGGAGCTCTATCACTTAAAATCCACCCTCACAGGTGAAGCAGCTCAACTTCTTTATCGAATTCCGATAACTCAAGGCAATTATCAACATTGCTGGGATCTGCTTCCGGAGCGCTTTGAGAATAAAAGAGTTCTTATTAGTTCTGATTTGTCTGAGCTTTTTTCAATTCAGCCAATAGAAGCTGAGTTTGCGAGTATTCTGAAGAGAATTTATAATGCAACTGTTGACAACATCGAAGCTTTATCTGCCCTGGAAAATCGGTTGACAAATGTTCATCATGGATAGCGTATATTACTGTAAAGAAATTAGATCGTCAGTCTCGCCGCGACTGAGAAATTTTTCTTGGAGATTTTACAAATCCTCCAACGTTTGACCAATTAAAAACATTCTCACAAACCAGAATCCTAACTTTGGAAATTTTAGATTGTACAATAGCCAACGTGAACGCAATTACATAGCAGCCAGTGAAGGAACAACCGCCTAAGGAGCAGCTTATGAAGAAACCATTTCAGAAAATAAATTGCTTTTTCTGACGTGAACTGCATTACCTAATGTCGTGTCCGCAGTCTAAGAGTCAGTCTGTAGCAGAAAAGAAAGAGTTAATTTATTAAGAAAAATTGTATACCAATTGTTTAGGTTCTCATTCGTTCCAGAATTGTGCTTTAAAGAATTTGTGTCAGATTTGTCAGACGAAGCATCATACGGTGCTGCATGACCCATCTTTAAGCTTAGGACAGTCTTCTTCGATGATAACAACTACATCTTCAGCGTCGCATCAAGCACAATTTACTCATGCGGCTTTAGTGATGAAGATTTCTCAGAAAAAATCACCATTGGTTCTCCTGACAATAGCAATGGTTAACGTGACTACATCAGCTGCTTATACAAAGAATGTTCGTGCATTTATCGTTCAAGGCTCAGAGGAGTCCATAATCTCTGAGTCCCTTGCTCAAATTCTTTAACTCTCTCGTACCAGAGGACCTGTTGTTCTCTTAGGAGTTGAAAAAAGTAAGTCAGAAACATCGCGTGGATCAATCAACGTCGTTGTTTAACCGAAGTTTACGTCGAACTTCAAATGTGGCGTCTTCGCTTTATCTTCTTTTCTGCGTCTGTCAAAAAAATGTATCGACAGGTCATGGTCGACGAGGATGATCAGGATCTTCAAACTATTCTGTAGCGCGAAAGTCAAAATGATCCAGTTGAAGTATTTCGACTCAGCACTGTCACATATGTCATGAATTCTGCTCCATTTTTGGCTCTTCGCACTGTTTAAAAGCTTGGTCTTGATGAAGGGGATCGATTTCCCTTAGCTGCTGAAGCGATAAAAAATTGTATATATGTCAATGATGTCTTATCAGAAGCAGATAACTTATAAGATGCTATTGAATTACACAACGAACTACATGGTCTCTTTACGGCGGGCGGCTTATCGCTCAAAAAGTGGAATGCAAATAGTCATGAGCTAATGCAGCGCATTCCGAAAAATCTGCGCGCGTTGTCTCCGGATATATCTTGACAGTCAGAAACGTCGTTTACGATGCTTGGTTTAACTTGGCAACCCAGTACCGATTGTTATCTTTTCCTAATTGATCTTAGGCCTATTAAAGGTGTCATCACTAAGCACCTTGTCGTCAGCCAATAAGATCAATTATTTGATCCTCTAGGATGGTTGGCACCTGTTATCATCGTCACAAAGATCTTTATCCAGGAACTCTGAAAACTAAATTTATCCTACGATGATCCTTCGCTTGAAGGAGGTCGTCAGCGTTGGATAAAATATTGTGAAGATCTTCCTTCTCTCCGCAGTCAGGATACCTCGGTGGATAGGATTTCGTTCATCGAAGTGCTCTTTTGAACTTCGTGGTTTCGCTTACGCTTTTGAGGAAGCATATGGTGCTATCGTTTATCTAAAGACAATTTCGCCAAACGGAAATTGTTTTATTGTACTAATATTTTTAAAAACGAAGGTCGCTTCTTTTCAATCTGTTTCACTTTCTTGTCTTGAGCTATGTGCCTCAGTCTTGTTAGCGCGTCTCGTCGCTCACCTTCAAAATCAACTTTAGTTTGATGCTACTCTACACTTGTGGTCTGATTTAATAGACACACTTCATTAGATTTCCGCTGTATCAACAAGATGGATGACGTCACGCGAATCGGGTTTTGGAAATCCAAACGACCGTTCCATCAGCAATTTGACATCATGTTCCGGGTGCAGACAATCCAGCTGACTGTGCTTCTCGCGGTTTGTCAGCTTCCGAACTTTTACAGTTTTCACTCTCGTGGAATGGTCCTTCGTGGCTTAAAAGACAAAAAGAGTGGCCATCACCTTTACTCGGTCCTCCATAGAACACAGTGACCAAGGAAGAACGTCGAGTTATGGTCAACGTCGCAGTTTGTATTAATGAACCGCGTGTGCTTATGAGTTGTTATTCATCTTTGAACAAATTGCTATAAATCACTGCTTGGTGTCCTTGATTCTAAGACGCCTTGAAATTTCGTTCTATCATCGTCTCTTCGACTTATATTGCATTATATCTTCGAACGGCTCTTTGATTGTGGATTCGGCAAGAACAAAATCGCTATTTTTTTTAAAATTAATTCCTCTGAAAAATGCAATTCAGATTTCTAAGAGTAGCACTTTGATAAAGTTGACTCTGTTTTTCGATGGTCAACTTTCTCGTGTTGGAGTTCACTTAAAGTATTCTCTTCTAACCTATGATAAAAAGCATCCGCTTATTCTATCTCCAGAGTCTATTCTTACAACTCTTATCATCCGTGATTGTAATCTTCGCTGTCTTCATAGGGGTGTCCAACTTACCCTTGAAACGTTACGACAATCTTACTGGATTCCTCGAGGTCACAGTTCGGTTCCAGAATCATCGCTTGCGGACGTCCTTCCAAATCGATTGTCTTACTGGCAGCTGATCCAGCAAATGCGTGATCATTTTTGGAAGCGCTGTTGAGCTGAATATTTGAAAGAGGTTCAACCTCGATCCAAGTGGACTACTTTATCGCCATCCATATAGATTGAAGATTTAGTTCTCATTCGACATGAGAACCTTTCACCTACTCAATGGCCTATGGGTCGGGTTCTACAGCTTCATCCT
>JAUELO010030773.1:0-20053 GCA_032357855.1 Amphibolips quercusostensackenii | reverse complement strand
TGTTATTTTTGTTTCTACACTCATTGCTGAATCGAAGGCCGATGAATCGAGGGCCACCTTCATGGTCGTCCACGCTTCACTAATTCTTTTTCCTCCTGAGCGTCTGTTGACGGGGCCACATCACTCCCCCCCCCCCACCCGAGCGTCACAACATCGCCCGAACAGTCCGTGCTCGGATAGCATTTAATCGAGGACCGTCTACCCTTGAGCCCGGTCTTCCATCCAGTGATGAGTGTATTGTAAATGCAAAAATAATTGTGAAGTTTAAAGATTTTTAGTTGAAATGGGGATATTGTATCTCAATTTTAAACAAAAATAGAATAATTTAGTTTGCAGTTGAAAAAAATTAATTGGAAAAAAACAATTTTCAATCAAATAGTTGAATTTTCAAACAAAGAGATGAAATTCCAAATAAGAAAGTGAATTCTCAACAAAAAAAGTTTAAATTTCAATCAATTAATTGAATTTTTAATGGAAAAATAGCTTTTCGAATAATAAAATAAATTTTTTTTAAAAGTTAAGCTTTCAGCCACGCAAGTTTAGTTTTAATCAACGACAGTTATTTTCTACCCTAAGAGACGAACTTACAATAAAATACATAAATTTTCAACTAAATTTTTGAATTTAAAACCAAAAATAGAATTAATAAATATGCAGATACAGCAATTATTCAAAAGTAAATAACGAATTTTCAATAAAATAGTTACATTTTTTACTAAATTGTGGAATTTTTGATCAAAAATGAAATATCGACATTTTTAGTTAAAAAAAATTATTTAAAAAAAATTTTAACAAAATAGTTGAATTTTCAGCAAGAAAGATGGCTCATTAAATAATCAGATTAATTTTTTACAAAGGAATTTAATTTTTAATCGAAAAGGTTAATTTTGTACCAGAAAAATGAAAACAAAATAAATAAATCTTACGTTAAAAAATTTATTTCAAAAAATAAATCATGAAAAGCACTGGAATTTTTGAACAGAGAGATGGATCTTTAAATAATAGAATGAATTTTTCACGAAGTAGTTAGATCTTTAACCAAGTAATAACTGTATTTTGAAACAACCAAGATTAATTTTCTACTAAAAAAGATAAATTTACAATGAAATGTATAAATTTCAAACCATATTGTGGAATTTTAACGAAAAGTTAGTATGGAATCCATTAATTTTTTAACTAAACTGTTAAGTCTTCAACTAAAAACGATTAATCTTCTACTAAAAACAACATAAATAAATTCCCCGTTAAGAAATTAATTTTTAAAAAATGAAAGGAAAGAAGTAGTTGAATTTTCAACAAGAGAGATGGATCTTTAATTAATAAAATGAATTTTTAATGAAGAAGTTACAGTCTCAACCAAGGGTAACTGAATTTTCAAAAAGAAGATTAATTTCCTACTAAAAAATATGAATTCACAATTCAATAAATATATATTTTTAACCAAATGGTTGAATTTTTAAATAAAAATATAATGAAATTTTTAGTTAAAAAAAGTATTCCTAAAGAGCAGTTTTTACCAAAATAGATAAATTTTCAGAAATAGAGATGGTTCTTCAAAAAATAAAATGAATTTTTAACAAAAAAGTTATATTTGATCAAGAGGAATTAATAAAATAGAAAAATGAAATTTTGAATTCTTCATGAATATAAAATGAATGTTCAGCAAGGTATTTCAACTTTCAACCAAGCAGTTGAATTAAAAAAAATATCAATTAGCAATGAAAAATTGTATAGACAAATTTTTATGGAATAACAGGTTAATGCAAGATTATGCAAGCATTTACAGTTTAACCTTTACAGTTTTTTAACAATTTATGTGTTTGCCAAAACATTTAACAGTAAACTTTTTCATACTTTTCTAAACAGCTTCTTTACAGAAAGTTTTTCATTGTTCAAGCTTCCCTCGATAAACGAGTCGCTCAACGATTATATTGCACGAATTACACAATAGCTTGAAAAATGATTTTTATATTCCGTTTCATTGAAAACTATAACTTTTTTCTTACATAATCATCTTTAGAGTATTATAGAGGGTATTTTATCTGAGTTTCATGAAAGAGTTCCTAAAACCACGCATTCAAGGTGAAAGGTGGGGGGCTACGAGGTTCCTTGCCTAAGAACGTAAGCATTTAAAACCGGACAAGCAGAACCAATGCTCTATCTTTCTATAGATGAGGCAATTAAGAGAGAGATTATCGGGCGAACGCACGCTCTGTACATTTCGAAATATGAACTGCTATCAACTGTAGAATTCTGTAAAGTAGCGGTACGACAAGGTGGTGGTGGATTGATGGTAAAGCGGCGAGCCCTATTATCGACATCAAACGGCGATTCGACTGCTATTCTTAAAAGTGACCCCAAAAACTATGCGCATGCTTGAACTGAACTGCGCTCATTGGCTGATTAGCATTCGCTTCCTTACTTGAAACTGAAGTACAGGCACGCACTATAGCCGATAAACAATTCATGCATGTGTAGCCAAAGGCGACTCAGTTAGGATCACTGATTTCAGCGAACCTTACTTTCGATAATCCTTACTATCGTTCATCTTTTCGTTGCATTCTAACCCACGGATACTGAACGGAACATTTTGTCACACGCAAAGCGAAAGCCTTTTGAGAGAATCTTTGCATCCAAAACGACAATACAGTTAAGACATTTCTTAATAAAGATTCCGCTGATCTCGATTTTGACCTCAACTCTAAAGTATAGGCGGCGAATTTAAATCCAATCAATAAGTGAAAGGAGAATGTAGCTTCAGTTTTCGAGATTTATTTGTAACCTCTTTTTTATTATAGGATATGTAAGTGAAAAGTAAAAGCTCAACAATAGCACATTCCTTATATTTTATCTTTTTTACTAGGAAATGAAGACGATTTTCAAAAACATTAATTTTTGAAAGATTAAAAAAGATTCTATGCAATAATCTTCCGACTTCAAGCTTTATTTTTGATGAAGTTTTCGTGTGTCAAGGTCATCAGTGATTTTTAGCACCGCTTGCGATAGCTGCGTAGATAATTTTCTATGTCAGTGTATGACTCTGTGAGTTTCAAATGTCATAAGTAATGAAAACTTAATATTCAATTAGTTGATTATCCGTAAACACAACATAAACATACATACATTTTAATTCAACTTTAAAAAAAATATAAATATTTTAAAACAAGCTTTGCTGTTACGACGAATGATTTTTATTTTATGTAGAATACAATTAAAAAAGGAAGGAACAAGAAACATAATTTTTCACGCTTCATTACTTTTCTGTGTATCTCTTGTTCTAGAATTTTCATTATTTTCCATTTCGTTCATGTGACTTGAATGCACTAATTTTTTCGTTTCGAATCAAAGCTGCATTAAAAAAAAATTTTTTTATAAAATGAATTTTCGTCGTTTCGAAAGCATTCGAGAATCGCAATTTTTTTTCCAAAACGACTTTTATCAGTAGTAATAATGTTAGGTCAAGTCGTGCCATATTTACAAAGAAATTCTCACGCAACATAAAAAAAAGATAATGCACCTTATCAAGTACTGAAAAGTGTAGCAAATATTTTTGTAAATATTTTACATTCCTGGTGTTTTAAATGACTATCATTATTTCAAGTTGTTTAAACAATTAATTTCTCACCAAATTGACATTCAAATTTAAAATAGATTATCCGCCATAGACAGTTTAGAAAAAATGTAGGTTTTTTCTCTCTGCATCGTACCAAGTTACTATGGATCATCAGGACGACATGTAGCTTCGTGACTGCTTGCTGGAAAGGGTAAATATTTATGTTTTATTTTTCAATTAAAATGTTTTTGACAATTATTTTCAAGTATTTTAAAATGGTAGTGTAATTAATTTAAATTAATAAAAATTTCTCTATTCTATGTAGTGTCGGCGAGAAAATTCGTGTCCTCTGGCTTTGATGTTGAAAAAGCAAGTAAGGTTAACATTGAATAATTCAAGTGCAGTTGTATCTTTATACTTAAACGTTCTACATTTCATTGAGTTTTGAACAAAGAAATGCCTTTTTTACATTAGAAGCTTTATTTTTAATTCAAAAGTTTGAATTTTTGACCAAAAAAGATAACTCCAAAAAAAAGTTGAATTTTTAACAAGATTATTGAATAAAGTGAAGCTTTCATCTACAAAAAAATTTTTTAAGAAAATATTCAAATCCTTATCCAGAAAGATTAATTTGCAGCATACTTTATTACTTTTCTAACAAAAAATATAATCTATCAATAACATAAATCAAGATTGGACAAAATAATTAAATTATCAACTCATAAAAGATTAACGTTTAATTAGAAATGAAAAAAGTTACATAAAATATCAGTTAAAAAAACGAATTTTTACACACAAAAAAAGGTATTTTCAACCAAGCTGATAAAAAAAAGGAATTTTTAGCAAATCAGTTCATTTATAAAATAAAAAAAAAGGGAAACGAAAAAAAGTATTGTTAACCATATGGTTAAATCTTCATTTAAAAAGGTGAATTTTCTACCGAGAAGATTAATGTTTTTAAAAAAGGACGAATTTTCAACAATAAAAAAAATTTTTATTAAACTAGTTTGATATTCAACCAAAAAGATGAATTCTTTTCTACAATTATCAATACTCAACAACAAGGAAATCTATTTTTACGAAAAAAAGTTCAACTTTGGGACTAAAATTACTATTTTTTGAGAAAAAAATATAAGACTTAAAGTTTAACGAACAATATTTAAATTTTAAACTAAACCTTGAAGGATTTACTGAAGAAACATGATTTTTCAACAAAATACTTGAGCCCCTGAATAAAACAGAATGCATTTTCAGTTAAAAAATGATTTATCACCATAAAGATAAATCTTCGATAAAATAAATATATTTTTAAACACCTTGTTAAATTTTCAACGGAGAGGATTAGTTTTGGGTCAATAGGAGACGAACTTTTACCAAAATTTAGCATTTTCAACAAAAAGTTTAATTTTCAAATGAAAAAGATAAACTTTCAACTTTAAAATGTGAGCATTCAGCAAAAGTGTTAACTTTCAAGAAAGACAGCTTGATTTTCAACGGCACTGGACAAACATTTTATCTCACTAAATTTTCTACAGGCTACAATATTTTTAAGTATTATTTTGTTTTCTAAAAATTTTGTAAATGCTTAAGCAAATTCATATTGTTTTAGAAATTTTATTTTGCTTAAATATTCTACTTTACAATTTTTTTTGAAGATTGGAATATGTTCAGGTACTGCTTAGTTTTTTAAGAATGTTCTTAAATATAACTGATCTGGTTTTCTCATAAGTAGAGGTAATAAAGGTTTTTTCTTCAAATAAATTTTCCACAGATTAAATTGTTTTGAACTACCTGTGTATTTTACAGGAACGCTCTGAATAAATTCTTTGGACAATTTCAAAAAATTGCGCGAACAATATAAAATTTTTTGAGCAAGGATACGCGCCGTAAGACTGTATGTTTTAATCTATTTTCATTGCACAACAATTAAAAAAGAAATTCAAGCTACGAAAGTTCCAAACTGTAAATTTTGCTGAGTCTAGAGCTGAATATTTGATAGTTTTTGAACGGACTCATAAATAGATTTAAAAAATGTATGTTCGGTATATTTAAGAATTATTTCATTGCTTACGGTCGATGATACAAGAACCAGCCTGGACATCTCTGATGGCTAGAGTCCCACACAAAATAACTAAGCAGATGATAATTAAAAGATTCATTTTTCAAGAAAAATGACTACAGCCCTTCAGCTTCGTTCGCGGCTTATATGCCATACAAAGCCGTATTTTTAACCCCACCAGGACGCATTTTATCAGGAAAAAAAACAAACCTATTTACACATATTTCTGTGAAACACGTTAGTCAAATGCGTCGTATTTTCCTCTTGATGGAACGCCAGCCAATCAACGTGCTACACAGAATATACTTACACCAGGGATAGTCACATACCACTTCCAGTGATTCCCTTTCCTTGCTTTTTTTCCACATTTGTTTTCTTCATTCTTCGAGCTTTTCTCAATGCTCGTTCTATCGTGCCCCCACCACCTCTAGCTCCCACTACCTCGAGCTCCCACTACCTCGAGCTCCCACCACCTTCAGCTCTATTCCACCGAAGGCTGTAGAGGTGGGGTTAAACAAGTTGATAGATTTTTGCTCTTTGCTCTTTCCGCGGCTATTTCTGACTTACAACCTTACGCTAGACACAGGCTGCAAATGGCTATGTGGGAAAATTTCGTTCTAGGGAAGGGTTTAAACTCTGTTGATCAACCCACTTCTCTGACTGCGACCTTGCCTTGGAGCATAACAGGGAGTAGAAGGCAAGCGTCTAGTCTCCCATTCACTCATGTTCCGCTTATCCCCACTCTGTTCTCACTAAAGCAGTTTAAGTCTGCGACTAGCATACGAATTTGTAACCCAAAAAGATGAATTCTCAAGAAATAAGTTAATTTTAAAACCAAGAAAGATGGCTTTTTCACCATGACAGAATTATTTTGTAACAACATACGAATTTTAAATCAGTTAAATTTAACAAAAAAAATAATAATTTTTAACAAAATAGTTAAATCCTTAACCAAAAAGAGGAATTTTTCACATGAAAGTATAATTTTTTCTACGTAAAGCTATTGTTTTAGCAAAAAAAAGAATTATTAAGTAAATAAATTTATTTAATCAAACGTGATGACTTTTCACAACAGCAATTTAATTTTAAACAAAACTATTAAATTTTCATAAAACCACTTTAGATTTCAACTTATTAGTTTAGTTTTTAACCAAAAATATAAATATTTAACACAAAAGTTAATTTTCAACTAAAAGGGTAAAAAAGTGTAAGTTTTATGAAAACGGGGGACAACGCATTCTTTAAAAAATAAAAAAACACGGGAACAGAGGAAAGCATGTCAAGTCTAAAATATAAAAGTAATTTTCAAAACGTTGCATGGATATCTTAGAAATAATTCCTAAACTTTTTTCAAATTTATCATCAGGAAAGATACTAAATGTTATATAAATTCGTAACGTCACTTCAGCTGACAAATTTTTAACAAAGGTTACATTTTCAACTATGAGAAAGATTTTTTTGTCACAAAAAAAAAATTCTAAAACAATGTTGAATTTTAAAGACAAAAAGATAAGGCTTCAGAAGAAAAAACAATTGAATGTTCAATCAAAAGAATTTCAAACCAAAAATGTTTTGACTTTTAACAAAGAAAGATTTTTTAGTCAATACGGAACAAAAATATTATCCAAAATGCTGAATTTTTAAGCCAAATAAAATAAGCTAACTGTATTCAAAACAGTTGAATTTTTAACCAAACCGCCTACACGAAATATCGGATTTTATTGTAAAAAGATAAGCTTTCTACATATAAATCAGATGATTTTCTGACGATTTAATTCAATTTCGCACTGAAAAGATGAACTTTCTACTAAAAAAATTAGGTTTTAAACAAAATTCTTAAATTTTTGAACAGAAAAAGATAAATGTTTCACCAAAAACGCAAGAGTCTTACTTTGATTAAAAAGCTCATAAAATGCAAATTTTCTAAAAAACAGTTTGATTTTTTATTACATTTTGTTGTCTGGATAATTAATTACATCACATACCTACTTCATTTGATTTATCCTTGTTTTTGCCTAGCGAAAATTAGAATAATTAAAATGATAATAATAAATCTGAGCCGAAGCAGGAATTGAGGATTAACTGAGAGAAATAGATAGTACTATTTTGATGGTAAAGTTTATTACAATTTTATAACATTTTTTTAATTGAGTCAGTTCTCTATTGGGGTTGATTGAAGCTAGGAATCAGAGTAGAGATTTGTATGAAATGTGTTATGTACTCACTGATTTCTGAACAGTGCATCAAATATACTTCTTATTTGGAAGTGGAACTAGCGCTGGTTAATGTCATTAGCATCAGTAAAACCCAATTAAGTTGTTCATTAAATTGGCGGCTTACGGCAATTGATCTCCTCATTGACGATTTCAATCCGGTATCTTAGTAATTAAAAGAGAGGTCGCGACGGATAATTAGGTTGATAATTTCTTCTAACTTTCTTGACAGTAAAGAAGAATTTTTGCTGCAGCGAAAGTGTGTTTCAAACGCAACTAGCGAAATCGCTGTTGTAGTAGGATTCATCAAACTTTCCTCCTTAAACATCCATGTTCTGGTCTAATGTAAAGAGGCCCAGCTACTATTTTTAACACTATATTGAAATACACAAATTGACTCACTTGATTACCTATTTTAATTTGGTACACATAAACATCGACGCGACGTTGAATTTAACTCTGCACTGGTCGCGGCCGATCTGATAGGCACAGGGTACACATTTCTAGGTGACCCTTCTCGTTCTCAGGTAGCCAGAATCCCTCCACTCTAGCACCTTTTCAATTTCGGATGACGGATCTACACCGCCCGTCCAATCATCCATAAACGGTTCTCATGAGCACCTGTACCTCTTGTGATCTATTAGGCTCACTGTGCCCAAGTATGCCCGATTATGCAATTTAATATGATTTTTATTATTCAGGTTAGTATTTTTAACTTTTATTAATAAAAATGAATTTATTTGCTAATTATATGCATGAAAAAGTATACTTTCAGCTTAATATGTGATAAAAAGGGGGTGAAAACTACAATAAGAGCTTGTCAGGCTCACTGCGCCTATTTTGACAACAAGCATCCTCAGAAATCATGCAGACGTTCCTTTTACAGCTTTCGACGCCTTTTTCAGGGACAGAAGGCTATGCATCAGAACTAAAAACCCTGAAGTACATCTCTAAGAATGTGACAATATTTTAGTTTTGCTCAACATAACTTTTATAGTTATTTTTGTAAAGTCAGCGTATTAGGCACACCGCGCCCATCCTAAGAAGGGTCCGAGCCGCGCTTAATGCAGGGTTAAGCAAGGACTGAATTTAAAAATATCGCGACAGGTTATAAATGATCATAGATAGAGGTTAAATAGGACGAAGCAGCGACAGAAACCGAGCTTCCTAAACATTTGTACATGTCGGGTTGAATACTTTTTCGCTTAAATGCTAGCTGTTTTATGTTCCACCCATGAGTTGATGTCCCTAATTTACTTATCATTTTTTGGCGCATTCCCTCCTGAATGTCCTGGTTAATTGTTGGTTAAATACTGTTTTGTTACAATTTTCCTAATTTGCTATTCATTTTGGTATGCGTTCTTTCCTGTTTGCCTGATAGGCTTTAACGCAATTACGCTAATGGTACATCAAGAATTTCGCAAACACGAAACGCTTAACAACAGTTTTATTTAGTAGAAAAGAAATTGTTGAGACTCAGCAAATATCATCGGTTAACATGCCACCGATCTTAGTTCTCACGAAACGCCGGTAGTCGATAACGACTGCCAAAAACTCTTTGGAGTTTAGTAGCGCCCATTGCTACATTGGTGACCCTAAACGAACATCTCATACTTTTGATCTAACAACGCATTCTGATTGGTCAACGATGGGCAGCATCACATCATCGTCATCTAGTCTTCTCTCTCTCCCTCTCTCTCTCTCTAGCACTCGTACCTTCGGCTGCTCTTCGTCCAACTACGATGCTACTAGCCTGGTTCGACACGTGGGCAAGCAGTAAAATCAACATGGCCGCACTTCTTCAATTCTGCTCCCCACTCTTCAAAAAGCCGCGAAGATTTGAATTACCCAGTTTTGCGCACTGCACTTGGAGGACCGAAGCTAGCCGTGAGACACCTGTTTAAGAAACACCAGCCAATTAACTTCGTCCACTACCATCATCATCATCGTGACTACGCCACTTGGGGAGGAGTATTGTAGGGACTCAACCAATATCATCGGTTAGCATGCCACCGATCTCAGTTCTCCTAGTATCAACCTGCCAGTGTTCTATGAATTCCGATCACAGAGTTCAGCACAGTTTGGCGCAAATACTGGTCGGATGGTTGGCCAGAGAACTTGAAATAAGAAATACCCAAGGGTTCTGTGGTAGGGTTCACTTGTGGTCAACCACACTGACGAGTCCACACAAGCAAACCTGGGACGAAACGCCGGTAGTCGATAACGACTGCCAAAAACTCTTTGGAGTTTAGTAGCGCCTATCGCTGCACTGCAGCGTCACATAGTGCGATCTTACGTCAAGTCTGAGTACTAGAAACACTTGTTAATCTATTATCAATCATCTAGGAATCGGTATAGGTTACGTTATTATTGAAACTGTCAGTAAAAAAGTTGTCCAGAAATGTTTAAAGAAATTTTCTAAAAGGTTTAGCTCAATTGAGATAATAGTTAACAAACCGTTAATGTTTTAATTTGCCGGCACGATGCATTTTCTCCCGCATAGACCACGACCTAGCCGGTAAACCGCTACCCCAACGTTAGGTGTAACTGCGCCTCACAGTCTATATTAACAAATAATTAAACTTCTTTATTCCTTGTCTATCAGATAATAGAATTGTCAACTGGCTTATCGTTCATTATTCAGTCCAAGTACCGATTAAAATATTATTATTCTTTAGGAAAAAGGTATAGCAAAAGACATTTGACGTCGTTCATTTTAGCCTTAGTCATTCCGACAATTAGAGGGGATACTTTTTCAATTTCCGCTAGTTTCATTTCTGACTCTACCGTAAATAACAGAGGATTTCACAGTCTGTAATTATTGAAACTTTGTACTTCACCAGTTAGTGAGTAGTGCATTACATAAGCAAGCTAATTCCCATTCCCTCCGGATCATGCACCTTTTTTCTAAATAATTCCTCAAAATTGTGTAAAATTGTGTTTGCTTATTCAATCATAGGTAAGGGGGGATCTTGAGCGTTTCTAATGAGGTTTATGTACATACTCGACGTTTTGATTCGCTCCATCTTTTTTCTCTTTTGAGAATTCCGAAATTCCAGTCAACTTGACAATGAGAGTGATCACGAACAGGAAACATGTGTCAGATCAATTTCTTGTGATTTTACTTTCTGCCAGTCGCTTTCGTAACATTTACTGCAAACGTCAGCACATGGCCTTGCAAACGAAAAATTTATGTTAAGATTAAAGATTTTACAGTATTAGATTCCTCTGAAGGCACGCTAAAATCCCCTGTCATTATTTCGTAATAATAATCTAAGAACTATTCATGAAATATTGACAGATTTAATCCCAAATCAGAAAAATATTTTAAGGAGGATGGCTCTCTGGTGTAATGTGATTCTTCGCGTAGTATTTTCTTACAGTTCAGTTTTATTGAAATTTTTATTTCCTCAAACAATTCGTTTATCCGATTATATGCTTCGCTCTTAAATTATTAAAACTTTCATTATCTAGTAATTTTATTTAAATGGTTTTCAATCGCTTTTACCTTAAACTAAAAACATTACACAAAAATGTTTGACAAACCGGGATATATTTTTCATTAACTAAAAAAATAATCCTATTCAATTAATCTTCGACGTGCGATACTTCCAAATCCAGCAGAATCTATACACCTCATTATCAAATGAAGAAGGAGATTTTGCTTGCAGTAATCTTGCATTTTCCGAAACTTTTGTTTAACCTTTGCTGCAACGTATCTAAGCACATACTTCCGCAGTTTTGTTTACAAGAAATCTGGTTGGATTGTAGCTCTCTCCTTGAAACAATTTTATGTGAATGAATTGAAATATACTCTTAGCCTTGAAATAAGGAGTGAAAAATTCGCAAGTGCTTTATTGTAAAATAACTTTATAATATTTTAGACATCGGTCATTTTTAAAATTAAGTTAAATACTTTTTGCCTACAATTTAGTTTGTTACGGAAAATGTAAATTTTAAAAATACTATTTAGACTGCTGCAACTTTTGGTATTTTAAAGCGTTTTTGTAATAATTTTTTAAAATATTTGATAAAATCGCAATGTTTTATTTCTTCAATTTTGTAAAAAGCGCTTTCAAAAATAGTTGAGCCAAAAACTACTTTTATTGCAAACAAAAAAAAACCTTGCAAAACACTTGCCAGCATGTGACAGTTTAAAATGACAAAACATCGTAGAGGGAAGATAGGTTAAGTAGCTACGACAGCGACACCAATTAAGAACTATGACAAGGAATTTGAATTTAATATTAACTAGAAATCTTATAGTGAATAATAAATTTTTAACCGTAGCATAAAATTTTTTATTAAAACGACTTGGCATTAACTGCTCTTATTTATTAAAATTGCTCCAGCAATAACCTCGAGATACACAAGTCTTCGCGTGTCCGGTGGCTCTATTTTCAAGGTCAAAAAGATACTACACAGGGGCATTCGACCGCACGAAATTAGTTTGTTGGATCTATATAATGTGCTCTCATGTAAAATAATCCAATCAGTCCGATCGGCTCTAGTTGGCTTCGGAGCCTCACTGCTGGTCGACGCGAGGCCGCTATCGTGTTTATTCGCTATGGAAACGTGTGTGCTCTTCCTGCTTGAGAGTCCACTGTGACGCAACGTTATGACGTAGTTGCCCAGCTTGTCTGTAAAGGTAAAGCACTTTATCGCTACGCTCCTGTTTTTTCACGCTTGGCTGACCACGAACGACTTTCTCTTCTTTCCCCACGGCTCTTCTCACCCTAGACCGCGGTGTGGCGTCAATTCTGGAAAACCCCAATACAGGAGTCACGAATTAAAGTTTGACTGTATTCACTGAGAGCCTTTTTGCCTAAATAATTATTAATATTTATTGTTTTTTCCTAACTCTAAAGTCGAAGAAAAGCAGAAAATTTCAGGAAAAACCGCAACTTACTAGCATTTCTTCAAGAGAAATTAGTTATACTCAATAATAAACTGTTTTTAGAAATTATGCTTATTAACATACAATAATTTTTATTATAGAATCAAATACAAGTTTCTTTTATTCAAAAAAATAGTTTGTTTTTTTTTATACAAATTTGCCTTTAATTGCAAACAATTATTTTTCTGAATGATTCTGAAACTCTAAATCTTTCTGATGAAATTTTGAACATTATTTTGAAATGTGTCCATCTTATAGATTCTCAATTAAAGATTCTTCAGATTTTAATGTGTAGAATTTAGAAAGATGTAATTTAGAAATTTTTTTCCAATGTTTAATTTATAAAGACTTATAATTAAAAACTTAAATTTTAAAGTTGTGTAAATTCACATTCTTTAATATTCATGCTTTTCAAGATCTATAGTAAAGACTTTTCAATTCTAAATCTTCTAAATCAGAAATTAAAAATGAAAATCATTAAAATTACAGATCTTTTAATTGTAAATTTTCAAAATCAAAAACTTTTTATATTTAAAAAACTTCCGATTTCAAGTTTTACCATTTTATAAATATAAAACTAAAAGTGGCTTTATTTTAATTATTTATATTTTGAGTTATTATGTTTAATTCCTTTAAATTATAGTATTTTTACATGTTGAACATCAAAATTACAAAATTTTAAATTGTAAAACTTGAAACTTGCATAATGTAATTGTTGATTCTTATAATTTAAAACTTTAATTTTACAGATTTACAATTCAAAGTTCTGCAAGTTTAACGATTTGCAATTTGAAATCCTTTAATTTTTAAGATTGAAAATGTAACATTAATTAATCTTGAATGTTTGAAGTTTAAAATTATGTAATTTTAAATGTTTTTTTGCAATAAGCAGTTTAATTCTCAAGATTTACAATAGAAAAAAAATCCTGGAAGCGTGAAATTCCCGAAATCATAAAACAGCTGAAATATTAAAATCCAGAATTGTCAAATTTCCGAATAATAAATTACCCAAATTAGAAATTTTTCAAATTCAGACAATTATAGCAATTTTTTCTAATGAATATTACTTATTACTTTAAAATGCAATAATTAGGTATTTTGATCCAAGACAAAAATTTTTAAATGGTTTTTAATAAATTATTTGTTGAATTTAAATATCACAATAAATTTCTAAGAATACTTGGAACATACGAAAAAATGTCTTTGATCAAAATATTTAATTATTGTTTTTTAATAAATGAATAATATTAACTAAAAAAATAAATATTTTATTGAACAAATTCAGGAATTTTATAATCATTAACTGTCAAGAATTTTAAAATTCGGTATTAATATTCACTGTGTTTAAAAAAATAATTTTACAGGATTGTTGAAAAATCACTACAAATGCAATTTCCGACACTGTGAAATTCCCGAATAAGGAAATATTTTAAATAGAAAATTTCGACATTATAAAATTGCTAAAATATAATAATTTTGAATTAGAAAATTGGTAAATAATAAAAATTCCCAAAAGAAAATTGTCGAATTATAAAATATCTGACTTTGTACAATTTTTGACACTCGAAAATTCTCGAACTTAAACAACTAAAGTTGTTTGTTTTCAATAAATATTATTCAATAATTACAAATATAATTTTAAAATATTTAAATCCAAGAAGAAAAATGTTAAATGTTAAAAAAAATGACAATAAAGCAAAAAGTACTGGACATTTAAATAAATGTTATATTCTTAAAATATTTCATTATTATTTTCATTTACAAATAAGTAATATCAATTAGACAAAAACTTTGTGCATTTTTTTAACTCGGGAATTTAAAAATTTGTCAATTTCCTTTCGGAAATTTTATCCATAGGGAATTTTTAAATTAAGCAACATTGTAAATTGTTCGGTAGTTTCATTATTCGTGAATTTTTAAGATTTAAAATTAAAATTTATTTAATTTTCTAGATTTGCAATTGAAAAATCTTCTAGACTATGGAAATTCAAAATAAAATTCGATCAATTTTACATTAAGACTTAAATCTTTTCAAAATTTTATATTTAAAAGCATTTAAAATTTTTTTTTAATTATAGCGTATTTTTTAATTAAAATGTTACAAATTTCACAAGAATTGTTAAATTGTGAAAAATACTGAAAAACCTAAAAAACTGTCTAATGTATTTAATTCGAAATCTTTTAAATTTATGAAATTTTAAAAAATCATTTAAAATTCCTCAGAATTTTTTTAATATCTTAAAGTTTTCTTTATTGAGGGTGTTCGTATTAGTCAAGAAAAAAAATATTGTAAACTTTTGAATTTAAATCTTAAAGACTTAAATGCTCAAATCTCCTAAATCCTGTGAGAACCTATAAAATCTTTTATAAATCTCTAGAAGTCCCTTAAAATTCCATTTTATTTACTCCCTGAAGTTCTCTGGAAATTCTTCAAAATTCTTTGAAATCCCTTGAAGTTTTTGAAATGTTTCGATATATTTAGTGCCCTTTTAGAATTTTTTTGAATCACAGAAATCTTTTGTGAAGATTTACTGAAACTCGCAATGCAGGGTTAAGAATATTGCATCCAGAGGTTAGGGCAAGGCTTGTTCAATCAAGAAAATGTCTGCTTATCTGGCAATACTGCAGGATTATGATCAGGAGGTTAGAAAACTTAATAACTCAATTAGATGCGCAGTAGCATTCTGAGGCACCTACAGCTGCGCATTAGTCTTCTCGTCCCCCGCAAGACCTCCAGACATATCATAACAAATAAATTTTAACTAGCACTGGCCAGGTTATTTCTCAAAACGTTTCCTGAACATTATGACTGAAGATTGCAAGACGAAACTTCCTTCAATATTGACTGGCAAAATTGCCGGAGAAGCGGAAATTTTCATGGCTGAACGAACCTTGCATTACGAGTTTTGGGAAATCTCTGAAGATTTTTTCATACTATCAAAATAGAAATAAAAGTCAAGCTTTCAGCTGGATTGATGCGTAAAATGGAGTGCGTTCTGAAGAGAGACCGCAGTTTTTCCCTTTGGTTTTATTAACATTTAAAGCATTTCACTGCATAATATATTATAAATAATAAACTTCACCTATTTCTTTTTCTTCTTACAGAAATAATAAGTGCAACACAAAACACGGAAAAATGCCGAGCCTTCAAAGTACGCTGCTTTAGTGTTGTTCAGAGTTGCAACAGAAATAAGGCATACCACTGTTTTTCTGTGAAGACTTTATAGGAATTATTTCCTGAATCTAAATGTGCCGATTTTCCTCCTATTAGAGAATCACACTTTGAACATACTTTAGACTTTTGTATTTGCCGAAGATTATTCGATCGACAGATGTCTGATTTCACTGAAATTTTATCAGCAAGGGGTCATGTCATCGTTGGATGGAAGCAAGAAAACGATATTCAACCGTTATGCCTTTTGTTTGACCAATCTGATGAACCTGTCGTATTTGACAAATAATAATGAGCAGGTATCTTCGTCCAAGGATGAATTGGAAAAATTTGGTTCCAACCGTTGCGTCGTTTAGCATTGGTTCAAGAGCATGATAAAGCTACTACTTTGCACACACCTGTACCTCTGATAATCCAACAAGCAAATCAGCATGCACACAATAAAGCAAGCTAACAAGTATTTTTAAGTTAGTGATTTTGTAAAAATTAAGAAATTTGTGTTACCAATCTACAGGAGGATAGTACCCTCCTCAGTATACAAGACAAACCGCTCATGGCTCATTCTGCTGCGGCTTCATTCTCATACTTCTCTTTTAATGGCCAAAGTCTGGTGAAACGAACATCAAAACTGGATACACCACCTTAGGACGAATCAGCTACTTATTTTGGAAATAACTTAATACTCATGAAATACATTTCTCGCATGAAGTTTGTAATTGGGTGTATACTTCAACGTGTCCAAATAACAAGTTCCATTTTGAATGTACCAAATGAAAAGATGCTAACTCGCGCGGCGACTTCTCGAACCTTAATAATCCCACATAAATTTTATTTTGGGAATCAACGCCCTCAACTCTGTAACACATTTTCATTCGGGTTTTCTAAGATAGAACCTTTTAATTTGGAAACATCGACTTTAAATAATAAATAATACAAATGATAATGTTTCAGGCGATGAATAGAGACTATGTGTTTGGAATTATAGAAGTAGAAACGATCCTAATTAAAAGGAACCTGAAACATAGAAGAAGGGATGTGACATAAGAGAGATACAAAATGAATTCGAGATATGGTCAGGAGTGGATAATTAATCATATGGAAGCCAAGGAGTCGGTCTGGTTACGAATGAGAAAGCAAAACAGCATGTCAAAAAGTACGAATGTGTTTCTCCCAGATTTTTTTGTAGGCTAGAATAAAACTGGGAATAAGAAGGCTGTTTATCATAGCATGCTGAGCTCCAGATGATAGGAAAAGCAGTAAATTAAAGTACATTTTCTAAAACTCGATCAATATACATCTGAGTTCTTGCGATCCTGGGAAAGGATCATTCTGCTAGAAAATATAAATAGCTGGGTCGGTATACATCGCGAAATTACTGACAGGCTACTTTGCTATTTAAAAAATCCAAAAACCAATAGTAACAGGAAGAAACTGACAAGATTATCCTTGGAAAAAGGCTTTTTAACACAAATACTTTGTTTAGGCAAGGGATACAAGGGTCATGAAATGTCTTGTCTATGCAAATGATCATTACCTCACATTTCCAAAAAGAAATTACCTCGAGGATGAAGGACAAGAAGAATTAAAAAATCGAGGCAGACGCTAGTTCAAATAGAGAATTTGCAGAAGTCATAAGTTTAAATGATATATCGTGATGAGATGAGAAACTATTTTTATTATCATAGAGAGGACCAGGAGACAGAATTACATAATTAAATAATCATAATTATAATAATTATGTTAAATATCATCTTTATTCAAAATTTTAATCGTTTTGGATCTGTTTCGGATAACAAAGCTACGGTTTCAAGTTCTTTCGTTTTTATAATTCATTATTTTCATACTTTCATGTTAGAATATTTCTGAATTTAATTATATCTTATTTTTTTTTTTGACCATGAAATTTCCTGCGATGACGTCAGTTTCTCTTCGTTCAATTTCACTTAATAATAAAATGATTTCGCATTCATGACTTCCTGAGATTCGTTTCATTTTAGTTCATATTTTATACTTTATATTTATTGTATATCGTATATATTTATATCATATTCCCGGACGATAATTACACGAGGAATTTTACATAACATATTTTTCTAATTAAATATACTTTATCATTCTCACAAAATAAAAATTACATGATGACATATTCTTTTGTTTAAATTAGGTATATAATGTACATCATACATATATTATCAGTACTGTTTGTACAACAAAAAATATTACTTCTGTAAAATCCATAATGTGAGTCATGTTTGCAAAAAATGAACAAAGTCGAATGAGATACTGAGAATCATGATACACAGACCAATAAAACAAAATATATTCATTATCATTTGACATTGCACCAAAAAATATTCATTAGTCCGCTTCTTTATTTTGAAAAAATGAGTATCTTCATTAGAAGTATATTCTTTATGCTAGTTGTTTCCCTGCATTCTATTGGTAAATATAATATCATTTATATTATAATATTAAATCCATAGAAAAAAATCCACAATTGCATGGAAACATTTTCTGATTCTATACTTTTGCCCAGACGATTGCTAAAACTTTTTTTTGCGGTAGTGGTGAAGCTTAGCTCAGTTTTATTTAGAGTTTTTGAACTGTAGCAAACTGGGTGTTTCTGTTGAGATAAAATTGCCCCCAGTCCAACATTACTTGCATCAATGGTAATCGTAAATGTGTCTTCGAAATCAAGATATCTCAAGACCAGTGCTAAGCAATAAGCAATTTTTAATGTTTTAAAACTTGTATCACAAGATAATGTCCAATTAGAGTGTTGATTTTTCTTCTTCAGTTATGTTAGTGGTTTAGCTATCGTAGATAAGTTTTTTCTTATAAATGTTTGGTAATCCAGCTCTTTTTGTTTCTCAGTCCTTTTAAAATTTTAGACAGCTTTGAAGTTAGGTTTCACTCCGTTTTCTGCTAACACAAGCCCCAGGAATTCCAGTTCCGGTTGGAGAAATTTTTCTGGTACAATTACAGAGATGTTCCTTCCCATGAAAATTAAATTTGGTGGCATCGTTCGTCCGGTGCTTATCATTACCCATTGAAAACTCTTTGTCCAAGAAAATTCTCTGGTGATTTTTGTTAATGCAATTTTCTTTTATCAGATTTATCAATGCGTCACTATCAACTAACAATTCTACTGGTTTAGCTGCTTCATGCAACTGTCCTCTGATAGAATATAATCTTCCGGATATTGCTAATACACTGTTTTCGATTCTATTTCTCGGATATTTTCTTCTTTCTCTATTTCTTTTTGGAAAATAAGTTATACGATCCGGAGATCGGCCTCCCGAGGCTTTCGCGTGACAATTTTTCTGTTAAGAGGAATATTGGTTTTCGGTATGTCCGGCTGTTTTGCGGTGACTGCAAAATAACTGGAGTTCCAGCTGCAAAGGTATGCTGTGCTTTGGAGGATTGTTTATTGAAGGGTAATTCTGTTTATAGAATTGAGATTTAAGGGTTTCAAAAGGATTTTTATTGTGGTTTGTTCGGATGTACAATTCGGGTTAAATCGCTGCGACTTTTCATTTAAATTCGGTCTGAAAGTTCTTCCCTTAAATTCATAATGTATTTTTCTACAATGAATCGTGTATTCTTTGGTTAAAACTTGTATTAAAATTCTGCGTACTTTCCCCAGCTCTTCGGATTATTTGTGAGAGATTGGCGCGATGGATTTTTAGTGAACCAGTATTTCTAGAATGAGCTCAAAAAACTTTAAAAAGATCATATATTTCATCGATGAGAAGCTAATAGCTTTCTCCACTGTTTCTTAGATTTTTTCTGCATTGATGCAATCTAATAAAGCTCCTAGATTTGTGCTATATGATTTAATTCCTTTTACGAGAGTTTACGGCACTGATAGTTTTTCTTCTGATTGTCACTCTTCCATTCAACCTTTGTGGAAGCCAGTTTCTCGCAGAGATAGCTTTATTTGGGGTTGTTACCGTTTTGTTTAACAACCTTTGTGAAAGCCTAGGTTCAATTTGCTCTCCCTCTAACAATTGTTCTAATATTACTAATAACGCGTCATCATTACCTGCTGCAGATTTCTCGTCATTCTTTTTTTCAGTTTCGTCCAAAGTAACCAAATTTAAATTTTTTTCTGTAGAGCGAATTTCTTCCCTACGAATATTTATTGCAACTTTCATTT
>JAUELO010030765.1:0-10691 GCA_032357855.1 Amphibolips quercusostensackenii | reverse complement strand
GCAACGTTCACGAAACGTCGGCAAGATTTGTAGTTATTTACACGATTGAAACCCGAAAGAAAATCTTTTATTAAAATGAATCATCGTAAAACCATTAAATCTATCAATGATATTATTATTATTAATAGAGTGTATTATTATTATAGGTCAATCGGTTTGCCTAAAATCGAGAAATCTTTTTAGTTATTTCATCAATTTTAAATTACATTGGTAAAAAAATTTTACTATAGAAAACCGCTTCTTTAAGTATTATGTATTCTCATAACTTTCTTACTATTTCATTAATATAATATGAATGACCATAACTTCCTTACTCTTTAATGAAATGTATTCATATTATAGGTCAATCGCTTTGTCTTAAGCCAAGAAATCTTTTATATCCTTGAATAAATTTTAAATTATTCTAATATAAAAAGTTGTATTGTAAAGAACCGTATTTTCTTATTTTATGCATTACCGTAGCTGTCTTACTTTTTAATAAAATGTATTAACATCATAGTTTGATCTATTTGTTTCGAATTAACACATCTTCTCAATTGTCACATTAACTTTAAATTATGAAAATTAGAAAAATTTTACTATAAAAATCGATTTTTAATATAATATAAATGACCATAACTTTTTTACTCTTATATTAAATGTATTAATATCATAAATCAATTGATTTGTCTAAACCTAAGGAATCTTCTAGATTATTACATAAACTGTGAATTATGTTTGGGAAAAAAGCTTCACAATGAAAAATCGATTTTTAAAGTATTATAAAGTGCTAGAAAAAAATGCAAATAATATTTTCAGATCCAGATGATGCCGAGGCACGCTTCTGTCGAAGACGAAAAACCGATGACGCCTCAGCAAGAAGGATACAAATTATTTTACCAGCGTTATCACCAGTGGTGCGAGTCGGCTATTGTCAGACGTAGCACACAACTAGCAAAGATTGACGAACGGGCATTTTAAGGTGAAACATAAATATTATTATTTATTTGTCATATAAATGATATTTTTAACACTTACACTCTATGGTTTTATTTTAAGTTACAAAATAATAATAATTACTATTATTCTCTTATTGTTATTTCAAGCTCTTTTTTTAAAGGGAATTTGTTGGTTTCTTTTTGATGCAATTGAAAAAGATCTTTATTTTTACAAAATATTTTTTAAGCTTCACTTGAGAAAACACGTTCTTTGTATGAAGAGAAATTTCGTAGCGTTTAACGTATTTATATTACTAATTAAAGAAAAAAAAACATTTTTCTGTACATTTTTAAAAAATTATGAATTACGCAAACAATTTTTTTCTAAACATCCAATTTTTAATTATCGTTCACCAGTTAAAGCTGTAATACAATGAGTTTGCCATAATTTTGGAATCAGTAGGAAAATTGTTTTTAATTTTTAATTACGAACGTACCTAAGCTGATAACGATAACAGAAGGTATTAGCCGATTTCAAATTTTTTATTTTTATATTCTTCGGGCGTTTAAAACAATAAAAAAATTAGGGGTCTAGTATGCCCTATGAAATTAAACAAATATTTTCCTTGCAAATGTCGTTCTTGTGAACTCTATTGCGAATTGCAAATCGCAGGTGTATCAAGTTAAAAATTCTCAAAATTCCTCCTGAAAATTAGCGAATACGATGTGCATAGCTGAGTTAGCATGCAAAATCTGCCTCCACACGTATTGAGTTGACATTTCTGTCATAGGTTCCTATTTATGTGAAAAAAAATTTATCCAATTGTGATACTAATAATTCATGTTTGTGGGTTTTTCTACACTGAGAGAAGCTTAGCGCTGAAGCCACACACGATATCGTACCACACCCACCCATAACTTTAATGCAGCGGCTGCGCTACTTTTAGGCGGGCTGCTGTACCAAAATTTGAGACGTTTAGTAGGGATAGATAATAATTGGTGAGAATCGATTCTCGATTTCTCGATTCCAACTATATGCGTCGATTCCAGGGAATCGAAGAATCGAAAGTAGGAATTGATTCTTTGATTCCGATTCCAATATCCCCCTACTCCTAAAAAAAACCCGCATTTATTCAAAATTTTAACTTGTACACGCACAGTATTTAGAGGTTTGTTGCAGACATTGAAAACAATGAAATGAATATAAATTTCAATTGATTTTAAAATGTTTTCTTAGAAAATTTATAACCTTTACTTAATTTTTTGTACAGTCAGATAGTAAATTTGAAATTTATTTTTCATTAGCTCTGTGATCGACATCAAACACGATTCCGACGAAAAATCAGTTCCTGGAATCGATTTTCCGGGATCAAGAATCGATTCCGAGGAATCGAAGATTCATGGTATTTGTGGAATTTATGAAATTCGCTGAATCAACAGAATTCAATCAATTCACGAAATTTATGAAATTCAAGAAATTCATGAATTTACAGGAATCAATGGAATTTAAGGAATTTGAGGAATGCTGGAAATTTAAGTAATTCACGGAATTCAAGAAAATTATGAAATTCGAAGAACTCAAATAATTCACAAAATTCATGGAGTTCAAGATACTCACGGAATTCATGGAATTTATAGAAGTCACAAAATTCAAGGGGGTCACAGAATTCATAAAATTCAAGGAATTTATAGAATTCTTTCAAATTCTAAAACCTGAAGAATTCGTTGAATTTCGCGAATATCGGTAGTTCCATGAATTTTGCAAATTTCGTAAATTCTTTTCATTCCGTGAATGTCCTGGCTTTCCTGAATTTCTTGAATTCTGTAAAATCCTTCAATACGTTATTTTTTTAATTCTGTGAATCTCTTGAATTCCGTGAACTCTTTGAATTCCGTGAACTCCTTGAATTCCGCGAATTCTTTGAATTTCGTAAATTCCTTGAATTCCTGCAATTCTGTGAATTCCTAGAATTCCGTGAATTCTTTGAATTTCGCAAATTTCGTAAATTCCTCGAATTCCGCGAATCACGTGAATTCTTTGAATTCTGCGAATTTCTTGAATTCCGTCAATTTCTAAAATTCCGTTAATTCCTTGAATTCCTTGCATTCCTTCAATTCCGTGAATTCCTGAAATTCTGCGGATGCCTCGAATTTCGTGAATACCTTGATTCCTGTGAATACCTCGAATTTTATGAAATTCTTGAGTTCTGTGAATATGTTGAATTTCGTAAATTCTTTCAATTCCGAAAATTCCTTAAATTCGGCGTATTCCTTGAAAACCGTGAATTCCTTGAAATTCACGAATTCCGTAATTTTGTTAAATTCTGTGAGTCCCTTGGCTTTTATTAATTTCTCAAATTCCGTAAATTATTTGAATGTTGTAAATTCATTGAATATCGTGCAATCCTTGATTTCCATGAACTCATTGAATTATAAGAATTCATTGAATTCCATGAGTTTCTTTAATTTCACTTATTTCTCAAATTTTATGAATTCCACAACTTTTATGAATTTCACGAATTCTGTAAATTGCATGAATTTTGTAAATTGTACGAATTCTGTGAATTCCACGAATTTCGTTAATTTCAAGAATTTCGTGAATTTCACGAATTCTGTTAATTCAAAAAATATCGTACGTTCCAAGCATTCCGTGTGTTCTTAAAATTCTATTAATTCCAAGAATTCCGTGAATTCGAAGAATTCCGTGAATTACAAGAATTCTATGAATTCCGAGAATTTCGTGAATTCAAAGTATTCCGTGAATTAAGAGGATTCTGTGAATTTTTAAAATTCAATGTATTTCTCGAATTTAATGAATTTCTTTACTTCCTTGAATTCCGTGAATTCCAAGTATTCCTTGAATTCTTTGAATTCCATGAATTTCATAAATTCACTGAATTCCTTTTTTCTATGATTTTTGCTTATTTTGCATTCAATGGGCTTGAATATTTTAAAAAGAACATACATGCTGGTCGATTTTTTCTAGAGATAATTAGGTTTTGAGATTAAATTTTGCAAACACAATTTTCCACTTATGGGGTTTTTTAGCACCCTATAAAACAGACCTATAAAGTTGCAATTTAGATTATAATTTTTGATTCGTATTCTATGGCTCATTGTAAAGGAAAATGGTGAGGCTCAACTCGACGCAGCTAATATTAAAGATTCCGAATAAAAATTTTTAAAGAAGTTTTTTTTTTTTAGGAAATACGTATTAAATTTTATGGATTTTGCAGAACCTCTTAATCTACTTTTTTGGTAGAAAAAATACTACGCATATCTGCATTTTTCCGCAGAACACAAATATTTTTTTTTTCTGAAGACATATTTCGTTCCTCAAGAAAGTCTATCCACATAACGTTTATGAACTTTTCTAGCATCATCCTCTAAATAATGCCATATTTTTTATAATATATGTGTGATCTATATCTTTTTCCGAAAAAAAAGGTTTTTTAAAAAGCATTTTAACTCACCTATATTATCTTTAGAGAAGACCGCAATTCCTTGCCCTAAAACTACAAAAATTATCAGTCTATTCAAGTAAGATAGTTTCCCCATTTTCCTAGGCAAGAATAGAGTCACAGGTAGGAAGTGAATAACGCTCAAGAAAAATCGAACTCATATTTATATTGAAATTTCTCGCTTCTGAAGGTATGAAATTCAAGAACCTTATGTGATTACGTACAACGCATTCTAGTCTGTAGAATACGAATTTGTCAAACATGGGAGTGATGTTTGTACAAGAATTAGAACTATCAAACATGCGTCGCGTATGAGAAAAAGTAATAACTTATTGCTTGAAAAATAAAAGTGAGAATATCAGTGGTAAAAAGCAGGCGCGTATCCAGATAAGTGACTTTGTTTGTTTTTATCTCACGGTTACCTTATACATAAAAAAATGTTAAGTTAAATCATTAAATACTTAACGTGGTATAGTAGTGAAATGCTGTTGTCAAGGGCTTCTAAATAAGATTTTGTAGATAAAAAATTTGGTATGACAAGTTTGTAAGCCAGTAGAAAAAGGTACACTTTTTACATATATTAAGTATTTAATAAGACCTTCAAGTGTCAGCTATACATTTGTCATCCATAAAATTAAAAATAATTGTTTTTTAACCAATTTTAGTGTTGAGCGATTTATTATTTAAGCTGACCCGCTAGTCACCATCTGTGTCACTTTTAAAGAAATGTTATCAGACTTTTAGAAACATAGGTTTCCTTTGTCTGGCCTTGAAACAGCCTAATTTCTTTCTTTTAAATATCTTCTTGCAAAGCGGAAGAAGTGGTCAGTCTGGTGCTGCTGCTAGTAAAATCCACAAAGTACCTCGAAGTACATTATGGGATAAATATCATGAACCAGTTCTACTTGTACCAAAAATGGGTCCTGACCTTATTTTTTCAGTGAAAGAGAAAAATCAGCTGGTTCACTAGATGTTTAACGTAGCAAAAGGCGAATTTCCTGTTACTGAATACCAACTTTTGGACAGCGTGAAAGTTCTCGCGAAAGAACTAAAAAAACCCAGCTATTCTAGAAATTGAATACCAGGCAGATCGTGCTATAAAGCCTTTATTTAACGACATCTATAAGTATCAAAAAGACTCACAAAGAACTTGAAAAAAAGTTGTGCTCTAGCAACTAAAGGAATGCTTTTTAATTAGTTTGATAAGGCCTGAAATTATTTTGTCTTAAAATTTTGTATATATCTGCTTTTCGATAGTATCAGGATCTTCAATTGCGAAAAGACTGCTTTTTTACTTTGTTTGTAAGAATCCTACGCTCTAGTCAAAAGCGGTGATAAGACAGTACATAGCTTTGTTAACTGTCATAAAAAACAATGTAATGCGACGTTAATTGAGTGAAATGCATTTAGACAATTAGCATCTCCGGTGGCAGCCTTCTCGTATAAACCAGTTCCTGCAGATATTGCAGCATCAATACTAATGACGTGGGGGCTTGAAAACTCTGACAACAATTGGATAACTGGGCAGATTTTTTACAAATACATCACAAACGTGTTAGATCCCTAGTTGTTAATTAAAGGATTCCACTGCCTGTTTTTCTGTTTCTCGACCGCCATTATTCTTATATAACCTTAATAACAAGTTAATTTTGTCTCGAAAAATAAGTCATTTTCGTGGCTCTGTATCCTTACTCGATCCACATTTTTCAGCTGATGGATGTTTCAGTTTTCACTTGTTCAAATAATAGGCCGAGAGAAGTTATACAGAATCAGGAAATAGAGAATGGAGAAGAAAGATTAAGATGCAAAAACTTTGCACACTTATTAGAAGACGCCACTGATTATTTGAAATTTTAGCGACCATGTCGACCTAAAAGCTTACGCAAAAATATAGAGGAAATCAAAATCAATCTGCCATTCAACAAATAGCAATTTTCTGCAGACAAAATAGCCTGATTTTAGTCGTCTATCAATTCTTGGACTGAGAATGTTTAAGATCAGAGCCTTTTTTATTTTTGGTTACTTTTAAAAACAAATAGTGAAGCGGTTCTTGCAGATTATATCATGGCCAGACAAGATCTTTAGGAGGAAGCTGAAAACATATTGCAACTTTATCTTCAAGATAAAGATGTAAGGTTACTGATCGCAAGTCCTCTCTCACCATGGGTAAATTGGTGATTTCTCTTGAAAATATTGAGGAGATGATGCTATTGCAAAAGAGGAATAAACAATTAAAGAATGTTTTTGAAACATTATAATTTTGTGTTCAAAAAATGACGAGAGTCTGTTCACACATCATAATGATTCAATGTTCATAAATGATGCACAGCCTTCCTCTCCGAAAGCATCCACACTCAGCTGAAATTCATAAGGCAGAGGATCAAACGATGCGCCCATTTTGATTACATTTTCAGTCAATCAATCGACTGCGACGATGTCACGAGCATTTTCTACTGATTTTTCAGGAAACTCTCCACTGGAGCAGAATTATCCCAATACGGAAGCGATTGATTATTTAACATCACAGCGTGGTTCTGAAAACTTGGGACTTCCTTTTCAGGATCAAAATCATGCCATAGAAGAAAATGTTAAGGATAATAAAAAAAAATAATCAAAAAATTTGCAATTTTGTAAAACCTTAAAATAAATTATCACCTTTCTAAAAGAGATTTATTCTGTCTGGACAGCACAAACCGGAAAGGACAAAAAACGCGGAATGACGAAAGCTAAAGAACGAAGCAGCTTTAGTTGCTGTATTCAAAACATAGATAAAATAATCACAACAATAAAAAAAGCTCAAAAAAATATTATTATTGGAGTCAGAATTAAAATAAACATTAGAAATAAAAAGCTAAGGATCAGAAATTAGCCTAATAAGGTAAAAGGCTAGCGAAAAGAAGAAAGTAGACAGAGAAATCTGATCTGCAGAAACATCTTCAACTATGAAACAGCAGAAGACAAAAAATTCAAGAGAGTCAATTAATCGACTGCGACGATGTCAAGAGCATTTTTCACTGATTCTTCAGGAAACTCTTCACTGGAGCAGAATCATCCCGAAACGAAAGCGATTAATTATTCAACATCACAGCGTGGTTCTGAAAACTTAGGAATTTCTTTTAAAGATCAAACTCATCAAGAAAAAAAATGTTAAGGGAAATCTAGAAGGAAATGATCAAAACAATTGCAATATTGTGAAATTTTGAAATATATCATCACTTTCCAAAAGAGCCTTATTTTGTCTAGACAGCACAAACTGAAAAGGACAAAAAACGCAGAATAACGAAAGCTAAAGAACGAAGCACCTTTAGTTGCTATATCCAAAACATGAATAGAAAAATCTCAACAAGAAGAAAAGCGCAAAAAAATATTATTATTGGAGTCAGAATGAAAAGAAACAGTTAAAATAAAAAGCTAAGGATCAGAAATTAGCTTTACAAGTTAAAAGGATAGCAAAAAGAAGAAATTAGACAGAGAAATCTGATCTGCAGGAACATCTTTAACTATGAAACAGAAGAAGAAAAAAAATTCAAGAGAGATGAAAGCAAAAAGTAAAAGAAAAATTAAAAAGCCGATCTATTTTAAAAAAGAAATCGGCGATTCAAGAAGAAAAAATACCAAGGAATCATGATAAAGTACTTCTAAAGCTAATTATTAATGTTTGCTGTTTTATTTTTTTTACTTGCTTCGTCCACAGCACTCGCCTAACAGGCAAACCTTAGAGTATCGGTGGTGAATAATTTAGACGTTAATAAAAACAGAAAAATAGTAATAAATTATTACCAAAATATTAATATAAACAGTTTAGAGTTACAGATGATATCATAAAAGATGTCAATGAATCGAAAACTTTATGAGAAGAAAAGAAAACTTTGAGTAAAATATACATAAAGAGAAATAATGAACTAACTAGAAAATATAATTTAAATTAATGGACAGATTATTTAGAGTTCGAATTGATGTTCAGTAATCTTCTGGATGTTACAAATGAGAAAAATTTAAAACCTAGGAACCTAAACTTTGCCGTTAACTAAACAAGAACAAAGATCAGCATTTCATCAAGCTGTTTATGAGGTAGTAACTAAACATCGTTTAGTAGATTTGATAAAAGGACAATCAAAGTTTAAAGATTCTGATTTAGAGGAAATAATTGTTTTTATCGCATTGCATGCTTTGAAAAATGTCTAAGATTATTGTGTCTTAAATTTACTACACACCCAGTTCATATTTCAGAAAACTGTTTTTACATTCTTTGCTTTCTTTTCCTTCATTCTTTTTCCTTTTTCTTGACTTCATTAAGTCTTTGTCCCAAAACCATTCCTCTCCATTAATTTATATCCTGTGTCTCCCTATCCATACAATGTGCCTCTTTTTTCTCTCTACTTATGGCTTCTGCTCTATTTACCATCTTCTTTTCCTTCTGCACTACGTCAAATCTTTAATTCTCTTTCGTCTTCCTCTCAATATTTCTTTTCCTTTATAATTTTTTCTTTATGTTTTTCACTTTCTATTTTAAATAGAAACATTTCTTTTTTTCCTTCCTTCGTTCCTATTCTCTTAAAGCTTTCTACCCTTACCTGAACTCTAATATCTTAAATAAGTTTCTTGATTCCCGTTTTTCCTGTCTGACTTTTCACTTTAAATTCTTTAATTACTATGTTTTGTTTTCTTCGCTTTTTCCCCCTTCCAATCTTCTTTCATTCGCACTCAGTTTCTTCTTCAACCTTTCATTCTCATTTTGCATGTTCTTAGCACATTCTTTTACTACTATCGTACTCTCTCTTTCCTTGACTATATGTTTGTTTCTGATTTCTAGGTTGCTTACCCTTTCTTTTAACTATTTACTCTCGTTATTTCTCTGTTCGTCAACCTCCTTTTGTCTTTTTTCTATACTCTCTAATTTACCACAAACTTCCCTCCTTAAATCACTCCCCTGCCTAATTATATCGCTACTCATATCATCTAGTCTCTTCCTATTTTTCTCTCTAAAACCTTTCATGATGGCTTCCAGTTTCTCAAACATCCAGCCATCCCCCCTATCTCTTTCTGTTATTTTTCGTTTGATTCTAACTTCTTTACTATCTACATTCCTTTCTAAATCATCATCCCCTTTCCCTCTTTTTCTATTCACTTCTCCTTCGCTACTGTTACCACTTGCTTTTTTTCGCCATTCTCTCAAACTCCTATTCGATCCCGCGCTGCCTCGCTTGTTGAGCCGCCGTAAGTTTGATGGCCTTCCGCGTTCAGAAACCGGGCCTGTTTCCCTTCTCGCTACCATCCCCTCCCTGGTCGGCTTCTCGAACCGCTCCTTACCGCTGCTGCCAGTTTAGTCGTCTTAACCTCTCCCCCCCTCCCTCTACTAGCCGCGCCGTAGAGATCGTCTACTCTTGCTTCGTCGACTGTCTGCTGTTTAATTCGATCGTCCAGTAACTGTCGCCCTCTAGCACCAGTTTGTGGACTTCGTACCGTCGGCATCCTACCTTACCCAGTATTCAGCGATGTTTTCTGCTCTTTTTCCACCCACCTTTTGACTTTTATGCAGAGCAACAATCTTTTCTACTTGTAACCTCAAAAAAATTTGCACACTTCAACTTTTACCTCACACAATTCACTCTCACACTTTACACACTTGTCTTTACTCACCTTGCGTTCTCCACACCTGATCTCTGCACTTACTGCCTTTTCTCCAACTACACATGCTTATTCCTTTTACTTAAGCTAAAAAACCAGCACTGGACACAAAAGAGCTCTTCCACTATCGGTACCAGAAACAGAAACCCAAAAAGTTGTAATGATAATTTAATTAGATGTTTAAAAAGCGTTTTTCTTTCTTTGTCTTTTTTCATATCGTGCGTTGTTTGGCTTAAAATGTCTATTTTTATTTGTTTTCCTCAATTTTGAAAATGCTATAACTCCGGTTTTTTTTATCAGAAAAATTAACAAGGAGAAATTGTGTGTCTTTTCTAATACTACTTATAACCGTATAGAGAATGTTTAAATATTGAAAAAAGTGGACTCAAAAATTTTTTAAATGTGCTCACTTTTTGAATTTTTATCTAAAATAGCTGGCTTATAAAAAACTTGACCTTTAGCTTTTGACACCTATAAAGTATACCAAAGGTCAATCAAATAGATTAATTTTTTTCAAAGTTATCCTGCTCACAGGCAGACATGCATACAGACAGACACATTCGTACAAACCTGTTTCTCGAGTTGGGAAAATCTCAAAACGTAGACATTTGACAAAAGCTCTGAAAGGGGGGGGGGGGGCAAATCTTACACAAATCTAATACCTTCTTATTGTAGGATGAGAATG
>JAUELO010030692.1:0-20054 GCA_032357855.1 Amphibolips quercusostensackenii | reverse complement strand
AAAGAGTGGGATGACGCAATTTAGGTTATAAATAATTTGGTGACGGGTTCTGAAACTTTGAAAATTGATGCTGAATCGCTATAATTTTAAAATAATCTGTGAAAAAATCCAGCTAAATTCTTAGGATCATTAGACAACTATTTTTATTCTAAAAAATTCCTGAAACACAGAAATTGCTACTTGGTGAAAATGCTCACGAAGGTAGAGCAAGAAAGTAGTTTGATATCTATTGTTATAGCTGTGAGAAAGAAATGTAACCTAGAAAAACTCACCTGAAAAAATCATTTCCGAACTCTAGCGCATCGGAAGGTTATTGGGGAGCAATTTTTTTCCTCTAGGACGCTTAAATCCATATTCAAGGGGCTGAGTCCATCCGGTGGCAGATTTAAAATAGAAAAATTATTCAAACAGAGATTGATGTAATCTGTTGATCTAGATGTGATCTATTTAATGACCTTCATATAGTTTAAATACTTTTCCTATCATAAATATGGCGCCAAAAGTCAATTTAAATTGATTTTAGTGATCGGTCGTGAATCCAGGCCGCGCTGTTAACATATTTTCTGTTAACTTCTTTTCTAGAAGTTGAAAATGCGATATTGTATTGATTAATAACATAGATTACAAATGTTGATATTGCTGAGGAACTTTTTCCCTTAAATGTGGATTAGAGCTTTCTGCAGAAAAAATCGCCGCCTGATAACCATTTGATGAGTTAGCATTCGAAACTGATTTCTTTCAGGTTTGTTCTTTTAGCTCACATTTCCTGCTATATGAGCCTTAAAACGAGATTTTAAAATGTTTTCTATACTATTCAAATTATGGTCAGAGTCCGCGAATTGTTAACTGAGAATCCTTTAGACGTAAATAAAGTCACTTGTCTTGATTTGACTCATAAAGAAAGCGAGAATAGTTGACAGCGTAAAAAAAAAATCAAGACCAGAATAATAATTCTGAAAATAAAGATGTTAGGACCAATATGTGTTGGTTACAGGCTAATCTAAAACCGTTTATAGAATATTCAACAAATTCTGCAAATGGAAATCTATCTCAAAATACGAACTATAACGTGTGTTCGTGCATGCGCCATCCATGCAATTAAATAATATGGGTCATATAAATGCACAAACCATTGGTTATCATTTAATAAATGCTGTTAGATTCCGTTTTTAACTTTTTGAACTATAAGGATGCATTTTTGATTAAGCGATCGAGTGAATTTTCAACCTTATTATTCTTTTTTTTCGTAGCTTCTGTTGTTTGTCCAAAAATTTTATTTTTTGTTTTTAATGTTGTTTTTTATAAATAAAAGCAAGACCATGCATCTTATAAAAAAATCATAAATAACAAATTCTTAATTGATCTTCTTTGTATCTTGCACAGTTTGAGAGCAAAATGAATTTTCTTATTTTACATTGTATTTGAGCAATCAAAATTTAAATTTTTGATCTTTTATGTGATTAAAAAAAGTTTTTATAATGATGATTTCTTCCTTTGACTTACAATCTAAAATTGTTAAGCACACTAAATAACATCTATCTGCTTCGCATGCTTCTTTATAGGGAGGGTAGGACAGAAAGTATCGTGTGTTTTAAGGGCGTACAGCTGCTCTGCTTAGTGTGACTGCTAGAAGTACAGCAAGAGGGCTACGAGGCCAAATTCTGAGACATAACGCAACCGTCGCAAGTTACCGACACCAAAAGATGGCGCCACCGAGTAAGGGAGTGTTCTATTCCGTATTAAGTTAATTAAGACCGGGAAAACAATGAGGTAGGCAATGCATATTTCTGCTGATAAAACACTGCAATATTTTTCGGTAAAACAGTAAGTTTGGTGATGATAAGGTTCTGTTCCATGCTAAGTGAGTAAGACAGTGAGGTTGCTAATGGAGATTTCAGCTTAGTTAACATGTAAAGGTTCTGTTTCGTGCTAAGTTACCATCGATCGGTATAACAGGTGAGTCGGAAATTTTTATATTATTATTTTAATATCGGTCGGTAAGGTAGGGAGCAACATTACAAGCAGTCAGTAAAACAGGTAGGTCAATAATTTTTTAAATTATTATTTCGCTATACTTCAGTAAATTAGAGAGCCACAACAACATAAATCGGTGAAACAGAAAGGTCAGTAATTTTTCATATTATCATTTTGCTATCAGTCATTAAGTGAGGGAGCAACATTTCCATCAGTCAGTGAAACAGGGAGGTTAGTAGTTTTTTGTACTATTTTTTTTTTTTTACGATATGTTGGCAAGGTAAGGAGCAACATTACTGTCAGTCGTTAAAAAGGGAGTTTTTTTTTCATTATCATTTAGCTATTAGTCGTCTAGGTTGTAAGCAGCATTACCATCAGTCAGTAAAACAGGAAGGTCAGTAATTTTGTTATCTTATCATTTTATAATCAGTCGGTAAGGTGAGGAGCAAAAGTACGATGAGTCGGCGAAATAGGAAGGTCGGTAATTTTTTATATTACTTTACTGTCAGTCAGTAAGGTAGGGATCAGCATTATTATCAGTTGTTAAAACGGGGAGGTCGGTCATTTTTCATATTGTTATTTTACTATCAGTCGGTAAGGTAGAACCTTGTTGCTAATGCACATTCTTAGCCATAGATAAAGCCTTAGTAGCTACATCAGTAGCCTACTCACTCAATTAAGGGTAAATTACTGATGATTGCACAAAGAGACACGTGTAGAGTCTACTCGAGATTGCCCTATTTCCACAAGTACTACGCTGATACTTCCTCGTTATTTTTATATATCTTATGGATTAAAATATAACCACGTTGCTTCTTATTTTATTCATCTGAAATATAAAAAGATAAGAATTTGAATTTAAAAAAAGTAGATAAAATATTTTCCGTATAAGTAGGACTGCGGTGCCTAAAGTCAATCGCACCTCTTTTTCTACCATGTGTAATAGACAAGAAGATGCAGAAATATTCGAAACATCTCTCTTTCTTTCGTGTTAGTTGAACAGAGAGGACCCGATGGTGTTTAAATGACAGTTTATAGTTATCATTTTTCGAGAATAAAAGAGGTCTAATCCAAATACTGGAAGAAGATATCAGTGGTCTGCGCATACCAAATCTCATTAAATCACCTACATTTTATTAATTTACATTTTTTACGCTTAAACTTGTTGACGAATATTGTAAGAAATTTTATTCTTAAAAACAAATTAATTTCAAAAAATTAAGATGTGGTGCATGTCCGCCATCTTGCAAAGTAACTTACTGGGTTTTATATAAAAATATAAATATATAAAATTTACATATTTTATGAATTTATGTAAAAATATGAATATCTAAAATTTATATATATTTCATAAATTTATATAAAAATATAAATATAACTTACTGGGTACATGTAATAATAAGGAGGGAGTATCAGCGTAGTACTTGTGGAAATAGGGGGAATCCCAGTGCATGCTACACGTGAATCTTTGTGACGTCATAAGTTTTTACCTTTGATTGAGTAGGTATAATGTAAGAAATAACCGACCTCCCTGTTTTACCGAATGACGGTAATGTTACTCTCTACTAAACCGACTGAAAGTAGAATGATAATATGAAAAATTACCGTCTTCCTTGTTTTACTCACTGATGGCAACTTTCATCCGTGCCTTAGCAACCTGTAGTTAAATGATAATATAAAAAATTACTGACCTTTCTGTTTCAACTGCTAATGGTAATGTATCTCCCTAACTTACCGACCTATGGTATTTTAATATATAAAATTACTGACCTTCCTGTGTGACCGACTGATGGTAATGTTGATCCTTGCCTTACCAACTAATAGACAAATATTAATACAAAAATTACTGACTTACCTGTTTAACCGAATGATAGTAACTTAGCATGTAACAGAACCTTAGCGTGTTGTAACTCAGCAGGAATCTCAATTAACAACCTCACTGTTTTATCCACTTAGCATGGAGCAAAACCTTATCATTATTGACCTCACTGATTTACCAACAGATGGTGCAATGTTGTATCAGAAGAAATCTGCATTCCCAACCTCATTGTCCTACTGACCTTCTGTAACTTAGCATGGATGGTGGCGCCATCTGCCGGTGTCGTCAAGTTGTGACGGCGGCGCCATATCTCAGAATGTTGCTCAACAAATGTAGATCTTCGTGCCCCTCCCCCACACTCTCTCGTAACCTAGTTTATAAAAAGTCCATTAACTGGAACAATAAGAAACATGCTATTTATTTATTTATTTATTTTAGAAGAAGTAAAAAGTAAGAAGTCAGAAGTCAGAAGATGAAAGTAAGAAATGAGAAATGAGAAATGGTAAATGAAAAATCAGAAACAAGAAATAAAAAATAAGAAATAAGAAAATAAATAATAATATATGTATAATAATAATCAGAGTTAATTTATTTTGGTTGAAAATTAATTATTTTAATTTAAAAAGTATACTCCCATATTTTTGGTTGAAAATTCATCCTTTGTGGTGAAATTTTTTATTATTTGGTTGAAAATTGATTTATTTATCTTTTAATTCAACAATTTTGTTAAAAAGTTATTTTTTTGTGGAACATTTTCTTCTTCTTACTTTCAAAATTTAAATATACTGGTAGAAAATTCAACTATTTTTTTTAAATTAACTTTTTTCATTGAAAATTCATATTTTTGGGTTAAAAATTGATATTTTTGACTTAAAAATTCACCAACTTGGTTTCAATTTTCTTTCTTTCTTGACTGAAAAATCTTTCTTAGTTTATAATTTACCGCATCTGTTAAAAATTTGCCTATTTTCAGGTGGTAATTAATTTTTTCCACTGAGAATTTAACTATTCTATTTTTGACTGAAAACTGACTTTTTTAAAAAATTGAAAATGGATTTATCTTTTTTTGATTTGTATTTTTTGATAAAAAGTTGATTTTATAAATTTAAAATACAAATATTTTCTTTAAATATGTATCATTTTAATTGAAATTGCACCATTTTTTTTAAAAATTTAAATAATTTGTTGAAAATTAATTTTTAAAATTACAAATGTTCTCTTTTTTTAATTAATAATTCAATTTTGAAATTTTTTCTAATATTTTATTTTTATTAGTTGAAAAATCATTAATTTTGTGGAAAATGTTACTATTATGTTGAATATTTGTTTTCTTTGAACAAAAATTAACTTTTTAACTAAAAATGTAACTTTATTCCATTTTTTGTTGAGTATTGTCATTTTTTAGTTGTTAATTCTTGTATTTTGTACAAAATTTGTCTTTTTGTCCTGGATAAACAATTTTGTAAGAAATTGATCCTTTTTGCTTTAAATTTAACTATTTGGTTAAAAATGTAGTTTCTTGTTGAAAATTCATGTTTTCGTATTAAAAATTCTCTTTTTTGCTTGAAAATTCAACACTCCAGTTGACATCATTTTCTTCTTGCTGAAAAACCTTTTTTGTTCAAAAATTTTTTAATTTGCTTTTAAAATTCACGTCCTAATTCAGGTAAAAAATTCAACTATTTTTTCCAAAATTATTATTTTTTGTTTTGATAATTCATCTCTGGTTACAAATTTAACTTGTTTCATAAACATTATTTTTTTTGCAGTGTAAAATTAAATTTTACATCTGAAAATTTAGTTATTCCATTTTTGGTTAAAATTTTGTGTTTTTTAGTTGAATTTAACTGTTTTGTTGCAAAATCTTTTTTTTTTGTAAACTGAAACATAATCTTTTTAATTGAAGGTATAACTGCATTCCATTTCTAGTTAGAAATTGGTACTTTTTTGTTCGAAATTTATATATTCTGTGAAAAATTCGTGTTTTCGGCATGAAATTTCTACAATTTAGGAAAGAAATTTTCATCCTTCTGGGTTGAAAATTCAACTACTTGATTAAAAATTTTTTTTTTACTCGACTCAGAAATATTTCTGTTTGAAAATTCATTTAGTTTGAAAATTTCACCTCTTTATTTCAGTAGGAAAAAGAAAACATATTTTTGAAAATCAGTTGTTTTTTTTTTGCTCAAAGATTAATAATTTAAGTGAAACATTCAGTTTGCCATTTCCGATTAAAAATGTATCTTTTCCAGTTATAAATTCCACTACTTTTTAAAAAAGTATCCTCTTTAGTTGAAAATTTGAGTCGTTAGTTGAAAATTCCTGTATTATATAGAAAAATCCTACTTTTGGTAGAAGATTTAATTTTTTAATTGCCAATTAAACTATTTTTAAAAAGTTGAACTTCTTTTGTGAAAAAAATGTTTTTTTCTTTTCTTATTGTTTAAGATTCACAAATTTAGTTGAAAATTTAGAGCTTCAGAAATTGGATTTTAAATTGTAACTACATTAATTGCATTAAATAGAAATTATTCCACTGTTTAATCGAAAAATCACTTTTTTTTGTTTAAACTATTTTGGTCTGTATTTTACTATTTTAATCAATAGAAAGATAACTGACTTATCAGTTAAAATTAATAAAACTGATTTAATTAGTTGAATCTTCACTTATCCAGATTTAGAGAGTGCATCGTGATATGAGAGATTACTGATCACAAAGGATTTTCACATCAATCTCATGGATTTATAATCTCAACTTTTTCTTAATTTCAATAATCCCCGCATCTTTCATTCATCCCAAAGATATGTATGAAATTTGTCGAAATATTTTTCTGACAAAGGAAGTTCTTAGGAATATTTATATCATCCTTCAGAAGAGTCTTATTCTCTTTTCATAAAATAAATCCGTAGTGGTATTCAGCGACATTTATTTGATAAATGGACAACACCGACTTGGAGTGGTCCACACCGCACACTATTTCAAGGTAGACAGCCTTCAGCGGGTCAAATACTTTCGTATATTTTTCCACTCAGCTTCATCTCATCCTTTGATCGTCGAATGAAAATCCCCATGTGGATGCGGTGAAACTCGATGTATTTTAAAAAAAAAAAAAAAAAAAAAAAAAAAAAAAAACATCCTATGAAGAATTCTCGGTGGGCAGCAGAATCGAGACTTTTACAAGAAGATGATTCTGCTTTTATTTATCTTTGAACTTTGTAGGGGATGCTTCCACTCTCAATTTCACACACTTGTAAACAAAATTGTGGACTTTCGGGTCACACGGATTGACCATCGATCACCTTATTGACTTTGGCTCGAGTACATTATTTCATGGTTAGATAAGCGAAAGATTCTTTGATATTATATTCCTTCCAGTTTTCATCCATCAACTTCAACTTTAGCTTTCCAATATGGAAAGTTGGAATTCTTTTTCGTGTTAGGTAGGAGATAAAAGTTTATACATTACAGTAAACCTTCGAATATCAAAACGTTGCATATCAATTTGAGTATTAACTTCAGAACAAAGTGATCCACTTTTTTTACAGAAAATTGTGAATTCTTATTCAAAAATATTATACTAGACTTTTCAACCGAATATTAATTATTCTGAAACAATAAATACTTAAATTTTTAACAAAAAAAAAATCATTAACTAATATGGTAAATCATCAATTGAAATAGATAAGTTTTTATTTTTCGTTACCAAGAAAGTGAATTAGCAAACAAATGGTTAGGTTTTAAGCAGAAAAATAAATGATCAATTTAATAAGCAATTTTTACCCAAAAAATTAATTATCTACAAAAAAGTTTGATTTCAAACAAGTGAGTTAGTTTTTTTGCACTTGAAAGATTTATTTTCTACCAAGAAATGTGAAATTTTAACAAAATACACACATTTTTAACAAGTAGTTGAATTTCTAGCTTAAAAAGATAATTTTCGAATCAAATATTTGAATTTTTAGCTAAAATAGACAAAATTTAAAACCAAAAATGAAATGGAGAAGGTTTTAGTTTGAAAAAAGTTTTCTAACCAACAAAAACAATGTCTGCTTAACAGTTGTATTTTTAGGCCGAAAATATGAATTTTCAACAAAAAAGTTAACTTTCAAACGAAAAGGTTCAATTTTCAAAAAATTCGTTAAATTTTTACCAAAAAAGAATAACTTTTTAGCAGAATTAATAAATTTTAAATCACATATTGCAATTCTAATTAAAGAGTTTTAATTTTTATCCTAAAATATAATTGTACACTTTCGTACTACTTAACAGAATTAAATTTTAACCAAAACTAGTAGAATTTTTAACGAAAGAGATGAATTGTCAACTAATAGGATGAATCATTAATTTGAATAATTAAATATTCATTTCTTCTCACCATATAAGTAAATTTCCAACAAAATAGTGAAACTTTCATCCAAAAAATGAATTGTCAATTAAATAAACAAAATTTACCCAAAAAAGTAGTTATCCACAAAAGATTTTAAGTTTTAACAAGTAATATATTTTTATGTTATGGTATCGACTAGATTAATTCTGCATAATAATTCGATATAATTGTGTTTCGTTTACTGATCTCAAATCAATATTTAAATTATAATTTTTAATTTTTCGTTGTAAAAAATTGCTCTCAAGCTCCGCTGGGATCCGAACCCAGGTCTTCCAGAATGCCGGTTAGATTGCCCAGAGAAACTTGAGAGCAATTTTCTTGTAATTTGAAATTAAAAATAAATATATTTAATATTTATTTTAGATAAGTAGATAAAAAAAGTTAACATCTAATTATTTGAATAAGTTAGTTAACTTTTTAACTCAAAAGATAAATTTTTTATCAAGAGATATGAAATTTCAACAAAACACATAACCGAGTAGTTGAACTTCTAGACAAAAAAAGATAACTTTTAAACGAAATAGTAGAATTTTCAGCTAAAGAAGATAAATTCAAAAGTAAAAATTGACTCGATAAGGTTTAAGTTCAAAAAATAATTCTTTAACTAAGAAAAAAAGATGTATGCAAAACATATATATTTTAAAATAAAAAATATGAATTTTCAACAAAATAGGATTTTTAACACAAAAGTTTAAATTAGCTTTTCAAACCAAACAAAATTAAAACTTAACCAAATATAGTTAAACTTTGAACCAAAGAGATAATTTGTAAACTAAAGTAATAAATCATTATTCAAAATAAGTGAATTTTTATTGTGAAACAAAAATTGTAAAAAAAAAAATTTTAACAAAATACTTAAATTTTCAAAAAAAATAAATAAATTCTAAACTAAAATATTAACTCGTTACCCAAAAAAATAAATTACTGACAAAACAGTTGAATTTTGACAAAATAGTTGATTTTTAACCCAAAAAATTAATTTATTTCATGAAAGATGAAATTGCAACAAACAACATAAACTTTTAACCAACTGGTTGAATTTGTAGTAAAAAAAATAATTTTGATTAAAATAGTTGAGTTTCTAACAAAAAAAGATCAATTGTAAATTAAAAATAGAGTAAATAAAGTTTCAGTTGAGAAAATAATTGTTTACCAAAAAAAAAAATTGTCTGCAAAACAGTCGTATTTTTAACCCGAAAATTTTAATTTTGAGCATAAAACTTATTTTCAACCCAAGCGGTTAAATTTTTTACAACCTAGTTACATTTTCAACAGAAAATAATGCTTTTCTAGCAAACTAAATAAATTTGCAATAACCTGATACGATTTTTAATAAAAAATGTTAATTCTCATTCAAGAATCTAATAGTTGACTCTTTAACCAAAAAGAATTAAAATTCAACGAAAAATAGTTGAATTTTTAACCAAAGAGATGAACTGTCAACTAAAAGAAATGAATCATCATTTGGAATAGGTGAATTTTCAATCTGAACAAAATTTTATCAAAAAAAGAGAATTTCCATTTAGTCACTCAAATTTGCAACAAAATATTTAAATTTTGAACCAAAGAAATAACTTTGCAACAAAAATGATTAATCTCTACCCAAAAAAAAAATTATTCACAAAATAATTTATTGTTAAACAAAGTAGTTGATTTCTTACCTAAAGGATTAATATTTTGCCAAGACAGATGAAATTTAAACAAAATACATACACTTTTAACTGAATAGTTAAATTTTCAGCTAAAAAAGATAATTTTTTTATTGAGTAGTTGAATTTTTAACTGAAAAAGATAATTTTGTTACCAAAAATAGAATAGATCAATTTTCAGTTAAAAAAAGATTTTCTAACCAACAAAAAAATGTTCACAAACAAAGTTGTATTTTCAGCTTAAAAACGTAAATATACAAAAGAAAAGTAATTTTCAACCAGAAGGGTCAAATTTTCACCAATACTGTTTAATTTTTAGCCAAAGGGAATGACTTTGTAAAAAAAAAGGTTGATTACCAACAAAAAATAATTTTATTTCTAACCAAAGATAAGAATTGTCGATTAAAATTATGAATTTTCGAACGAAATGGTTTAATTTTAGTTTTTAAAATTCATCTTCAACAAAAAAAAACTAATATTTAGTTATAAAAATTAATTTTCTTCATTCTAAAATTATTTATATATTTTAATCTAGTTTTGGCTCGTACTTTTGGAAGATAAGCAGCCTTTTAGGACCGACAGAAATGTATTAAAAAATTTCGTATTTCACTTTGGACAAGAATTTAAATTTTTCCTATATTAGGCTATAAATATGAGTGTCTTTAAAAATTATTTTTATTATTGTCAAAATTTTTTATCTAGACTAACCACATAAAAAATCCTGGGGTTTACCTTTAATGTTGCAGTTGGATAAAAGTCATTTTCAGCAGAGTGATAGTCAATTGATTATATTATTTCAAATTTATTATTGACAATTATTTGAGTATTACACGTAAAGATTGAGTCTGTTTTTGATTAGATATTTAAAAAAATAACACATTTGTCGGTTTCCAGGATCGTGAAGTTCGAACCGTACACTTGTGTAATTATCATAATTGGATCATTTTGATATCAAATAGAAGAATGAATTAAGCTACAGAACTTTTAGCACTTCCGGATTTATTGTGCTAGTTTAAGTATTTGTCAAAACTAAGCAATTTTTTGTTAAAAAAATTAAGCAAATTTCTTTGAAAAGTCTGTCTTAAAATTTTAGTCTCTATGCAGACGGTCATGACTTAGATGTGGCATGAGAACTGCGCGCAGGAAACTGGATAGTCAAACTTGAAGTTTCAAAAGTTAGTTGGTCAATTTGATCTCTTAGATCGCACCAAGTATCGTTTGTAATTTTTTTTCTAGTCAGGCAGACTATATTCTTATAGTATGTTTGAAGATCCACTCTAGAAGTTTCAATCTGTAGTGGCTCTGTATTAGACTAATTTTAATTGTTCTAAAGCACTTTTAATATTTCAAGCATGTGTGGAGATTGCAGAAAATGTAAACAAAATGATGAAGAGTGGATTCACTTACTTTATTTTTTGTTTTTAACGTCAGGTTTTATGCTTCGCGTGGAAAGCATCGAAGCATGTCCTTAGTTCACATGTGAACTAAAGACAAGGGTTCATTAATCAGTGCGTATTCTCAACATTCTTGACCGGAAACGTGCACGAAAATTTTTAATTCCTCAATGAAAGAACAAGACCTGCTAGATATGAGAAACGCATTGATATCGTTGTCTGAATTTTTCAGTTTCAATTTTTTTTTTGCATATTCAATCATGTCTCAGGCTTATCTTCCTCTTCAAAAATAATGACAATGCTTTCAGACCTAATGGTCTTTATATCAGTGTCATGTTTTGCAGGTTTTACTGAATAATTCAGATTTTCGTCTCTTGTCTCTCTTACTTTCATGAATATAAATGTAGGTAAAAGAAGGACAACAAAAAATAAATTTGACCTTCTGGTATGACCAGGTTAACACTTCGCTCTAATCAAGAAAACACTTCTAGGATGATGAGCTTTACACTACAGGATCGTCAACTTTACACTCGGGAATAGAGGAACTAGCCATCAAATTTTTATACTTCACGGATGGTACAGTACAACTTCTATGGAGCTGTCTCATAGAAAAATGGCAAGTCAGCCTAAAAACTTAAAAGTTTAGGCTTACTAGTTATTTTTCACCGTGTGATACTCGACAGTTGCTATTAATGATAATTCATGACAAGTAATTGATCTTGAGAATCGGATCATTCTGATGCAAAATTTCATAATATAATGAAAAAAGCAAGACATTTATAAAAGAAGTACATGTTCTTTTGATCCGTTTTCGGCATCACATTGATCGGCTACCATTCACCGTGATTCTCAGTGGAAATTCAACGAATTCAGGTTAGGTTTGGTGTATTCGATTTGCTGCCATTATCAAATTAGGCATTCAATTCTGCAGTGCATTATATTCTATACGGCCGAGTTTATTTTTTGAAATGAAGGAAAATTATAAGTTTTTTATAGTAGCAATAAGTATAATTATAAAAAATAAAGTTGCCCAAATACACTTGTGCGGTTTTGGCGAGTGATATTAATTATTACACTGAACGAAGTGATATTAACCAAACTTTGACTCCAATGCTGCAATACGCTTGATTTAACAGACTGAATTCTTCTCTTCGGTGCAGAACAATAGACGCGTTGGATAACTGGCAACTTTGTTGCCAACAGCTAGTGTCAAATTTTTTTTACTATTTAAAAATATTTGAAAATTCACAAAATAAGTCTAAAAACTTTCTTTTTTCTGTAATTGGCAACAACGAAACAGTTTTTACTAAAGCTGAAGCAAGAAAGCGAGCGCTACATAGCCTTTCTAAACTTTTTCAGTTCTCTTTTACTATATGATTGTTACTCTTAGAATAAAATAAAATTAGAACTGAATTATTCAGAAAATAATTACTACTGTCTTAAGTTTTTTTGAACTTTAAAATTTGGGGGATCTTAGTGTACAAAAAATTTAAAAAATTTATTTTTTAGATTAGGGTAGTCCAAATTTTTACCTTTGAAAATTTGACTTGCGATTTTTAGTGATAACCCCCCCTCCCCCAAGTTGCTTGTTTACAGAAAAAAAATTTGGTATCTTTTTAACGTTGAGCCGTGCCCTTGGGCTGTTGAAATTTGCATAGGGATTCAAATAGAAAAAGCTTTATTGCAAAAAAAAAAATCGAAAAAAGAAGTTTGTATTAAATTTTTGTGAATCAAAGTATAGGCCCCTCTAAGAAGTATTCAAGGAATAATCTTCACCCAATACATGTTTATTTTCACATTCTCAATCCAGTTTAGATGTGCACAAAAAATGCCCCAAAAAATGTAAAGTAGCAGTTTTTCATCAAATTGCTTATTTAAACAATTTTCTTCTCCTTTAATTCGTGGAAAATTATTATTTTTTGAAATAAATTATCAAAAGTTAAGCAGTGTCAAGATTAATAGATCTTGTTTAACATTTTTGATGATTATTCAGGCAGTTTTCATTTGTTTAAATCATTTTTTTCCTAAATCGTAAAAAGTTATTATTATTCTAAAATAATGAGGCAATAAAATAATGTTGACAGCAATATATTTTCAAAGAATATTTTAATTTTTTCAGATTAATTATTATTGTTCAAACAATATAGGGTATACATTCTGAGATAAGGATATACAGAATATTAAGCGACATGGTGTAAAAGATTTGAGATCAATGTAGTTTTCAAATGACTTCAGCGTTTTTATTTAACTTCAGATGAGTAATATCTCTGGGACTTACTGTGCACGAACTCCTACACACTTTTTAGTCTAATGATAAATTAAAAACTGTTTTTTCTTTAAACTCTGAATAAGAATTTCTTGTAGGTCTCATTATTTATAACATAATTTAGATCTGAAATTGAGTATGAACTTATTTTTATATTTTTGCTTATACATGTTTATACAGATTCAAAAAATTGTAACATCTGATAGTTGCTAATCCTCATCTCGTGAAAAAAATATCTTTGAAAACTGCTTTTTATATTAGTAAAAACGTCACTTGCGGTAAGCTTTTAATACAAACTTTTTTTTTTTTGAAAACTTATATTAGGGTAAACAACAAAAATTTTATCACTATATTTTTAAAATATTTTTTACAGTTTTGATGATATCATGATTCATGCGGAAATACATCGACGTTTTTGAAACAATTAAGGACTACCTTATTTTACAATTCACAGATTTTTTATCACCAAACTAAAGGATAAAAAGAAAAAAATATCTTTCTTATTTTCATGAGGTCTAAAATATAAAGAAAAACATTTTTTTGCTTATATCAAATATTATCCTTAAGGGAGGAGGTATATTGATTTTAAATTAGAGTATTAGAATTACCTAATTAAACACCTATCATATATTAGTAAATTTAAAATTAGTAACAAATAATAAATTATGATCAAACTTAAACCGATTATTTCTCAATAATTGTACTTTTTTTCTAAAAAATTGATATTAATTTTTTTGAAGAAGGATATCGGATCCAGTTGCAATAAAACAGAGCTAGAGTTGCAGCGTCGAGGATTAAGAACGATTAATCAAGGAGAAAAAGTAAGTCGGAGTCTTTTAGATTAAGAATCCTAATTTATTATCACTCAGCCGGATGTAGGAGAATCTGGTCGTGCTGTCGTCTGGGAAATTCGCACCAGAAGGCTTTTTTCATGGGTTGCTTGGGAAAAAGAGTGCCGACTGAAAGGTTTTTCATCCTTTTGTTTTTCCCTCGAATATTTGTTCGCGCACAGACATTCTTAAGATGCTACTCTTCTTTAGTGGATCGCTTGCCGTAGATATAAGGAGACGGTTGAGTTTACAAATGGAACACATTATGCGTCACTAGGAAAAACTGTGTCCATTTTTAACTCTCCTTCCGCTTTTTCCATTTTTCAATTTTTCAAAATTTCTTATTTTCGCTCTGAAAATCTGATATGTCTTAGTGCAAGAGATGCTGAAAATACGAAATTTTCATTATTAACTGACTAGCTTCATCATTTACTTGCGTGTAGTTTTTAGATTTCGGGAGGAAAATAATTTTTAATATAAATAAAACTTTTTCTATAGCTATTTTTTTTCCAGGCTTATTTGTTTATATGTTTTTCAAATTATGCAAAGAAAATTTTTATCATAATAGATACCTTAAGAAAATTTTAAAAGATTCTTTAAGATTTCAGGTATTTTAAATCCAGATTTTAATAGACTTCTTTATTTTCAACCATATTATAATTTAATTTTGAACTAAAATAGCTAAATATTTAACAAGAAATGTTGTTATTAATGATATTCCGACATTGGAAGATTTCAATTTAAAATTAAAAACAGTTCATCTCATATCAAAAAAGATGAATTCTTAACAAAAGAGTAAAATCCTTAAACAAAAAAGATGAATTTTCAACCAGTCGCATTTTTAATCAAAAAGGTGAAATTTTTGCAGAAAGACAATAATTTTGGACAAAGCATTTTTGTTTTTGTTTTTTTAAACACAAGTTTCTACCAAACAAGTTAATTTTCAACCAAAAACATAATTTTTCAACTCAAGTGAGGAATCTTTAACCAAAAATAATTTTTTTCTAAAGTTGTTTATTTTTTAACCAAGTAGTTAATTTTTCAACAAAAAACAGTTGTTTTATCTTGAAAAACTCGTAATATATAATTACAATTTTAAGTTAATATGTTTTTTAATTAATTTTGTCATTAGGGTTTCTTAATATAATTTTCTAATAATACTTCAAAAATGTAAATTGATTTTTGAAAGTTCAAATTATGTCGAAAAAGAATCAGGAAAATTTCTGAGAAATTTTTTTTTCTCTTGCATGATTTTGTTAAATTTTATCAAAAATTTTAATCAATTAAAAAATATTAAAGATTTTTAGCGGTTTAGAAAAAAATTGAAAATATTACAATCAATAAAAAATTAAATTGATATAATTTAATAGATATGACAATGTTTTTAATCTTTTCAAAACTTCTGAAATTTTCAGATATATTTTTAAATTATAGAAATCTTTCTAATCTTTTTTGAACAATTAACTTTTGGAAATGAACAATCATTTGGAATTTTTCCGGAAACATTAAGAGAATTTGTCTTTCCTTTAAAAACAGTTTGAAATTCTTGATAAGCTTCAAAACTTTTTTTTAAAATCTTTAACAAGTTACATTTTATTAAAAAATTTTTTTAATCTTTCTAAATTTGGTATTACTTTTAAAAATATCTAAATTAAGTATTTCTGAATAAAAAATTTTTGGAAATTTTTTCAAAAATATTGTGAAACTTTTTTTATTTTCTTGAAACCTATCAACATTCTCAAAAAGCCTTTTTCTCGATTTCTCCAAAAATCGACATTTTGTTGTTAACTTTTTAAAATATTCCTAAGAACAAATTATTTTTTTAACTTTTTAAAAATTTTACAACTTTTAAATATCCTTTAAAATAATTTTATGTTTGTATTAATTTCTCAAACAATTAACAAGATAAAGAAAAAATGGCTCTAAATTTCCAGATTCTTCTTTAACAGATTTTGACACATTGAAGACTTAAAATTGATTTTCCAAAATAATTTAATTTTAAAAGGGTTTTTTAAAAATTGTAGCAAGCATTCAAAGCATTTTATAGATATAAAAGTTTTAAAATTTTTTTAAAATAATTTAAAATTAAATAAGATTTCAAGAAATTTCATGCAAAGTTTAAATTTTCAGAGATTTAAAAAAAAATATCGAAGCTTTCGAAGAATTTTAAAAGGTTTCAAAAAAGAGGAAAAATAAACTATGCTGTAGACTTCTGAAAACGTTTTTAATGATTGTTGATTCGAACAGATTCATTTTTGCAGAAAATTAAAAATATTTTTATTAATTTCTAAAAATATTAAAAGAAATCTGGAAGATCTTAAAGCAATTTTAAAATTTGTTTTAAAATTTTAAAAACAATTCGAGTATGCTTAGGAGATATCCAGGAATTTTATCAATATACAACAGATTACAAATATTTGCAAACTTCAAAAGATTGCGGGAAATTTGTAATATATTTATTAATTTCTATTGAACTTATTAAAGTACTTGATAGAAATAAACGTAAAAAATTTCTGGATACTTTTCCTTCATATCTGAAATCTTCAAATATTTTTTTGAATTTTCCTATAATAAAATAGAAATTTGCATTTTGTTAAAAAAATTATTATTTTTTCCCTTGAATTACAATTTGATTAACAATTATTCTATAACTCGATTGCAAAATCTTTAATGATTTAATATTCGCCTTTAAAAAAAAAATGCAACTGTTTGTTTGAAAATGTCACTATTATATTAAAAATTTATCTGTCTTTTGTTCTTCATTTTTTCTCTTGGAAGGAAATTAATCTTTTCGGTTACAAATTTACCTAATGCTTAAGAATTTAAATAGTTTTTTAAAATTGTATTTATTTAAGTGAAAGGATAATCACTTTAGTTAAAGATTCTTCTTACTAGTTGAAAATGTAACTATTTTGTTTAAAAGTCGTGTTCTCAGCAGACAATTTATGTTGTTGCATTTTAATTTTACGTGTCTAAGATCGTCAACATTTTTCAAATTTTTTTTATTAATCTCACGAAATTATATTCATATAACATAGAAACCAAAAAAACTTAAAAAGTAAATAGTTATTAAAGATTTGTATTCCGTATAAAAAAACAATTATTCCCCTTCAGTTATAATTTGGTTAACATTTTTTTTCATACTTGATTGATAAATCATTATTGGTAGAAAATTCGCCTCTTTTTGTTGAGAATTGATATTTTCCTGTCGAATTCAACTATTTTGTAAAAAATCTTCCTTTCTATTTGATAATTCATCTTTTTTGGTAGAAATTTTATCTTTTTGATTAAAAATGCAAGTTTGATTAAGAATCTAAATATTTTGTTGAAAATTCATGTTATTATTTAAATTTTGTCCTTTTCGGAAACAGATCAATCTCCTCGGTTGAAAATTCCGCTGCCTGTTTAAAAATTGAACTACTTTGTCAAAAATTTTTTCTTGGTGAACATTTATCATTTTAGGTAAAAAATATTCCTCTGTGGTTGAAAATGCAACCTTGCCGTTAAATATTTTTCTTTTATTGGTAGAAAATGAATTTTCCTGCTACAAAAATTATCTGCTGGGTTCGAAACTCAACTACTTAGTTAAAAATTAATTTGGTTTTAAAAATTGACATTTTCAGGTCAGAAAATTTAACTGTTATGTGAAAAATAAGTCCTTTGCAGCAAAAACTTCAATATTTTGCATAATTGAAACTGGTTTTTATTAAAAATTTTTTTGGTTTGAAATTTATTTGGTTTGAAAATTCAACTATATTATGTCAGTAAAATAGCAAGTAATTGAATATATTATTTTTCTACATAATGTTAACCATGAAATTAATTTCTACTTCATCTTAGAATGAAATCTATATTTGTTTCTTAATTAACAGAAAAATGAAGAGCATTATTGCTGAACTCAATAAAGAAGATAATGAAGCTGTCTTTGCGGCAATGACAGCTATAATTATGTTTTCCAATTGAAAACGTACCATCATTCAGCAGGCACTCGCTACAGAGAAAACGGAATCTGACAGACGTAACAAATTGACACAGGATTCCCTAGGGTTGAAAGCACTATTTAAGGATATTAATTGTGCTTTGTTTATTCTTTTCTTCATCCATCTCATCATAATTCTGAAGATGAGAGCTAGCTTCTTCAGAATTCAGTATTTAAAAAATTTTCTTTGTAAATACTCAAAACTTAGTTTCTTCCAAACTCTTCAATTCTAATTGAATCAAAAATACAATAAAAAATTTTTCATTTCTTAATCACAATTTATTTTTTTTTATTCTTTTAACTACACTGTTAGAAAATCCTGTAGAATTTTTGAAGACGCGTCATTAAAGCTTAATGCGAAAACCGTTAAAAAACGTTCCGAAAGAGGAACAGATGTTTCAGCATTAGTAATTTAAAATTTTACAGAATAAAAATATTTTTTGTGTTGATAAGGTTTAATATAAAATATGAAGTCTATATTTGACCTGACAACACAGTCGAACTTGGATTTTAGCTCGGTTTTGGTTCTGACCTTGGGCTTAAATTTAGTCCCTTGGAACGTAAACAGTCAGGGCAACCGTGTAAATGATAAGAGTGAAATGACGCTATGTTGCGCAACGTGTGACGCAGTTACCCATTACGCCTTTGGGGTACTCAGCTTTATCGCCAGTGCTACTGTTTTGTCACGCATGAGTGACCACGGCACATCCTCATGTAGCTTCTCTCAACCAAAACCGCCGCGCGACGTCTGCTCTCGGTAAGCTATGATCAAGATTTTTTATCCAAGTTTGGCTGAATAAACAGTTTAAAAAATAAGTAAAGTTATTGTAAAACTTGATTCGTTAAGTATAATATTTAGAAATTGTTTATATGTAAACTTCACTCACCTATATTCTTATTATAATATATATTGCACATTTATTTTAAAATCAACGAACTAACGGAACAACTCAAAAGAACTTATATAATCTATCTAGCTAAGGGGGCGTCATTTGACGTAAGCTGCGGACTTACTATCCAGTGAAAACTTGGATTAATTATTAATTTACGCAGCTGCTGCTAGTCATTCGCGGTTTTGATGTACCTTCTAAGGAGTCCATTTACGAGGCAGATGATCGCAGTATATTGTAACTATTTATTTGCAAATATTATTCGCTTATCAACCGAGCTCCTAGGTCGTTGCCTTACTTGCGATTTTAACACTTTTTTCAATTTTTTCTTTATGTGCAAATTTTAAATATTTTTTACGTTTAAAATGATCAAATATCAAAAAAAAAAAAGGTTTACTGCATCTTTATAATTCAACACAACCTTTTGCAATGCATCGCCGCCCATGACCACAACCAGTATGCTTTGTCCGCCTCGAACACGATCAAGAAGTGAGGAGTGCGCAGTGACTAACTGCGCACTTCTTTCAGTCACGATATTTTATATTTCTGTTATTATTTGGAAATTTTCGAGAACTATTTGCAGTTTTTAGATACCGTTTCTAAGTGTTAATACACTACATGTACTGCAAAGGTTACCAAGGAATGTTTTCAGCAACCTTATTTTGTGAATTTTAGTTACTTCAGTAAACTTATTTTTAATTTCATCTTCTCGTGCACATTTCAAATTCTTTTTATGCTTAGGATCATTAAAAATTAAAAAAATAGGTGTGCTGCATCATAATTAAACACAATCTATCGCAGTATAAATACAACCACCATGCTTTTCCGCTTCGAACACGATCAAAAAGTAAGAAGTGCGCAGTTG
>JAUELO010030672.1:0-10694 GCA_032357855.1 Amphibolips quercusostensackenii | reverse complement strand
GGTTTGCCGCAGAAGAACCCTTCGGAATGGCGTAGGGTGGGAGATAGTGGCTATGATGTGGGGGAAAACAGAAGAGGGCTCATGGTGTCGCCTTGAAAGACACCTCTTTGGAAGGTGACGCTAATTATTGGCATACGATGTTTTCTAGATAGGATAGCAAATCTCGTTTTCCAAAGCGGCATCAAACTCTCTATGCACCTCACCATTTGTGAATGAACATTTAAGCTTTCTAACAGACAGAATAAAAGTATATGGGAGGTTCAATCGACTGTAATCATCAGCGTCAGCTAAGTTGCCCATCTTCAACAGGAGCTGTGAGCTCTTTTATCAACCACTTCGAAATAGACTTTTCCAACTTCAGCTATAAGGTGAAAATGCAGCCAGATGATAATGGCTTAAAGCAAACTTCTTTCACCAGAAGATCTTGATACCATCTGGCCCCGGAGCGGAATAGCTTCTCATGCCTGTTAATACTTTTTTTACTGCCTTTGTAGAAAAAGGTGGTCATTCCTTCCTAAGTGTTATGAGGACATTGCATAGCTATTTGAAGCTATTGATGTCCTATGAGTGTTCTTATAGTGTATGCTAGACTTTGTAGACTTGTCGCCAAAATTCTTTGACCTTCTTCAGTTTTGGCGAGTAGTCGATAGTAACTATACCCAGATAGCAATTTTCCGGCACCCTAACTCCACAGTTCCGATCGACATTATAAAGAGCATATGGCTATGAACAAAATTTATTTATTTTGTCAATTCCGAAAACGTTGATTAACACGTTAGACATAAAAAGAAATGGCCATTGTCAAGCCGCGTTTGTTTTGCAAATTAATTTTCGGTATTAAATTAAAGCATTCTTAAATGTCTCGAAAGCAAAATTAAACAAACGAGAAAAACAGAGTTGTCGGAGCTGTCACTTCACATTTCGCTAGGTTTCTCCATTTTGTATTTCACGCTGTTCCTCACTGCAAACATCAGCATATCTCCATCTATTTCTAACCACGTCGACAGCGCATGCGTCTTCATATTATTTCTACTATAAAATGTACGACCTAATTGTACATTAGCAGTGTTTCACTGCATGGTGCAACATTATGTATGCAGGTAGACCTACGTCGCTTGAAAAGAAGGAGTTTACGCTCAACCTGTGAACAGGCAAACAGTTTCATTTTGGGCAGCTACTATAAGAAAGTTTTTTCAAAGAATTTTGAAGACATGAGTAGTCGTTTTTTTGTCAGGTTATGTACGTATCCATTTGTTTAGTTTCGGAGTTTCTGAAGGTATAAAAATAGCTGATAATATTAGATATATAAAATTAAAAAGCTATGATAATACTGGAAATTTAGCAACATACTTACAGTTTTAAAAAACAGTTTTTTAAAATTATATGCTTGATACAAAAAATTGTTAAATTTACATCTTTTTGTCTGTTTGTTTCTTTGAAGTCATATTAAGATTAGATTTCATGTTTTTTTTTTGTAATTGTAGATAATTTTTTTAATTAAAAAAGAAAAATTGTTGTGGTAAAAACATAATTAAAGCCGAAATAACTTAATGATTATATTGCATCAAAATATATGTTACTAAGATTTTCAGTATCAGAACTGAAATTTACATCATTCTCATTTTTCACAATGTGGATCATTTCAAAAATATTTCTATTGTGGTAATTATTTTCTAAACTACAAATTTTTCAATTTTTTGAATCAAAGTTAAATTGATGGTCGTATTCTCCAGAGTTTTCACATAGTGCTATTGATGATTTTCTAAGTCTTTAAGTTGCTTTTTGTTCAGCGATCCTAGATTTAAGAGCCTAATGTTGGATTAAAATGCATATGTAAAATCTTCCTCTTAAGTTATTTTATTAGTGCACGCAAATCCTTCGTGATTTGAATCCTGGACATAAAATGCCTTTGTAAATGCATAACATGTCCGTTCATATGGTATGTCCATTTTAATCGCCTTGTTGTTTGCTGAACCTCTGCTTCTGCCTATGATTGCATAGTCCATCTACCTCTAGAGAATGTGGTAGTGCTGGATCATTAACAGGTTGAGGAAGAACATTAATTGCCGCTGTTTGATTTTGTGACGCGGCTTCTTCTGATTGATGTTTATTGCCAACGTTTTTTAATTAAAAATCAAGCTGCTGTTAGATATCCATTGCTCGGTCTTCTGAGATGTGTGGGTTAGCCCTGATTTCCTTCACCTTAGCGATAAGATCTCTTAGTGCGAATTTCTTTATATGAGGATACTTTGCAGCAAATTTTGGCCTAGAAGTGTAGTATTTTTGCTTTTGGTTCTGAACTTTGCACTTTCATGGTAGAAACGCACGAAATCTTTATCCATTGTGGTATCTCACCTGACGCTCTCCCATGGTATTTCTGTTAAAAGGGTCAACTGCAAATGGCCAACACTACCCAAAGCATATTTTCAATTATTTGTTCAACACAGCATAGAATTTATTCACTTAGTATAAGTTTTAGTGAAATTATTATTGAGTTCACAATTAAGAATACTATAATTAATTTTTTTTAAACATTTTTTTATCGACAGCTGCCAGAAGAATGTATTTGTCAGATAAATTTGTTTTTATAAATATAAAATTTATCAAATAGTTACGAATTTTGCTGATATTATCAAGAAGATCCTATCAAAAAGACTGACTTGAAAAGAAGCGATTGTTTTCTGCCTTTAGAGGCCCAAATAATGCATTTATTGTTAAATTTGTTTAAAAAAATCTTATAATGTGTCTTCTAATCAGGAATGCTGCTCAATTTTAATATGAGAATTCCAATTAAAAAGTCTGACCTTAAACAAACTAGTTGTGAATACGACCTGGAGAGTTTCCACTTTATTTACGGTGCTAATTTCACGATCACTCTGCTTCCCATCAGCAAATGGATTTGCTTCCTCATCGAGGAAGCATTAGTGATATTTTCAATATTAGCAAAACTAAATTTTTTATTTTGTTCAATTTAAGAACAGAAATTTACAAAAAATACAAGATTACAAAATAATACGAAAAAATGTTTAAATACAATAATAAATTGAACAAATCAAATTTTTATTCGCAGTGGTAATTTTTCTAGCTTAAAAATGGGGGGGGGGGGTAAAAGGAAATTCTGCCGCACCCTACCCCTTTCCCAGCTTTATGATGTTTTTGAAAAAATTAGCAAAATTTTTTTATTTGAAAATTTATGACCAAAAAGTCTTTTCTATTTATGCATCAACTTTAAATTATGTCTATGAAAAATCTTTTTTGTTCACAACAGATGTTTTGTGAAGTTTATTCTTAAAAAAAATAATATTATTATTGTTACTATTAATTATAATAAGTAATAAAGTGCATTGATATTATAGGTCAATCTATTTGCCTAGAATCAGGGAATCATTTCCGTTATTGCATCAATTTTGATTTATGTTAATGAAAAAAAATTTACTATGAAAAAACGTTTTTTTTTTTAAATATTATATATTACTATAGCTTTCTTACTTTTCAATAAAATGAATCAATAATATAGGTCAATCGCTGTGTTGAATAAACAAATTTTTTCTATTCTTAGATCAACTTTAAATTATGCGTCTGTAAGAATGTTTACTATAAAAACGGATTTTTAATATAATATTAATAAACATAAATTCCTCACTCTTTGATAAATTTTTTTTCATATTATAGGTCAATCGCTTTGTCTTAAGCCAAGAAATCTTTAATATTCTTGCATCGATTTTGAAATATTTAAATAAAAAATGTTTTACAATAAAAAATCGTATTTATAAATTGTATGCATTACCATAGATTTCTTACTTTTCAATAAAACGTATCAACATTACAGGACAATCGATTTGTCTTGAATCAAAACTTTTTTTTAATTCTCACAGCAACTTTAAACTATAAGAATGAAAAAGTTTTTACTATAAAAATCGTTTTTCAATATAATATAAATAGCAATAACCTCCTTGCTCTTTGTTAAAATGTATTAATATTATAGGTCAATCAATTCGCCTTAAACCAAAAATCTTTGATATTTTTGCATAAAGTTTGAATTATGTTAAGAAAAAAAGTTTTACTTTGAAAAACCGTATTTTCAAATTCTATGCATTACCATAGCCTTCTTACTCTTCAATAAAATGTATTAACATCATAGGTCAATCGATTTCTCTGGAATCAAAACTTCTTTTCTATTCTTACATTAACTACAAATTATGAGAAGAAAATTTTTACTACAAAAATCAATTTTCAATATAATATTTATAGCGATAACTTTCTTAATATTTGATAAAATGTTTCAATATTATACGTCAATCTATTCGTATCGAATCAAGAAATCTTGTATGTTCTGGCATCAACTTTGCAAAAAAGATGTTTTTTGTCGACAGATGCCCTGATAATGCATTGTTAATACAATATGCCTATAATATTTATAATATCAATCTAAAAATTATAGATTTTGCCAAAATTAGAATAAAGTTTTTATTTGAAGAAGTCGACATAGAAAAAAAGAAGAATTTTTCTATCGAAAAATGCCTGATTTTTGCATTTGTCTATTATATTTGTTTTTAAAAATCATATGATTTATCAACTAATTATAAATGTTGCTGAAATTGTCATAAAGTTTCCAACTTGAAGGACTGGCACTGGAAATAAAAACAATTTTTCAGAAGGCAAATGCCCCTATAATGCATTTGTTCATTAAATTTGTAAAAAAATTATTAGGTCAATTAAAAAATAATGAATTGAGCTGAAATTATTACGAAGTTTGTAATTAAAATAACTGACGTCGAAAAAACTAAGTTTTACTCTCGAGAAATGCGTAAGTAATGCATTTGTATATTAAATTTCTTTAAAATATTAACAATAATAATCTCAAGAAAAAATCTGTTTATCATTATATTATTTTAATACACATTTCTTGCAATACAACTTAAAAAAACGTCATATTATAAAAAATCTTAGAAAATATTGTTTCAACAAATAATTTATCTATAAAAATTTATTTGTTGATTATGTAATATTCAAGCTTCTTTAACTTATATTACTTTGTAAAAGTCAAACAAATTCAACATTTTTTCTGTTATTAACGAGCACTGGAAACGTCGACTTAAAAAAATGTCCATTTCTTTCGTCATATTTGCTTACTTTAAAAAATCAAAAGCCTAATTTAAATAATAGGTTTGACAACTGGCTCAGAAATCTCATTAGCTTCTTTTATTTTTTTACTTACAAATCGGTTAATATTGGTGGTCTTCACGTCACTTATAACCAAAGAATGTATTTTTTTCTGACACCGATAAGGCTTCTGCAAAAAAACTTATGAAACTTTTTGATAGACGCTATATCCAAAAAATGCAGTACATTAAATATGCCTAGAAATTTTTGAATTGGAAAATTTTAAGAGTGATATTACATTTTTTTAAACATTTTCAGTTCTTTATATTTTCCATTGCCAAAAAAAAACAGTAAATTGCAATAGAGTACAACAGTGGTAAAATTGCAATTTTCTGTAAGAACTTGTAATTGAGAAGTAGCAACGCAGAACTAGTTAACCAACTTTTTGATGAAAAATGGGTTTATTTAATTGATATTTTATAAAATAATTAATAATTAATGCATACAAATTAATATTTCTTTTTGCTTCTTTTGATTATTTAGCAAAGAAATGTCTGTCATACTGTGATAGCCCGATTTTTAATCGCCACAAAAAAGCTAATTTTGAAAACCTATGAATTTTCTCAGCCTATTTTATAATAATTAGCTAGCTTTTTTACTTGCGTTTCAAATTTTTTTTCTCTAAGCTTTATCAGGTTTTTAACTTAAGATAATATTGTTGCTCAAGCCGAAACCTTAGCTCAACATCCGCGTTTCGGTAATACTTTTTAAGTTAGGCAATTCGGATTTTTATTTCAAATAATATCAAATTGGAATTCTTTTAAAATAGAGAATCACATATTAATTACGTTTACAATAAATATCAATTAATTTTCATTATATTTTAATGCTGCGATTTTCAGAAAATTAAAAATTTTGAGACATCAGTCAAAAAAGTAGTTCAAGTGCATGACATTGGAATAATGAATAACAGACATCATAAAAAAGTACATCTTATCTTGTGCATTGCGTAAAAATCTCTGATTTTTAAAATTAAGTTGAAACATATTTACAGCTGTCACAAATGAATTTTTTTGATGTAAAATTTTCTGATTTCGCATCTTAGATAACAGAAAAAATATGCTATATTTATTATAAAGTCAAGACGCAAATTCGTCAATCGAGATTAATGGATATCACAAGTACGAATGGCAACTTATGAAAATTACTCATTCTTTAGTGATAGCAGTTACTAATTAATAAGTAAATTTCTTTTATGTAACGTTTATTTTGACATGTGAAGGTTTAAAGAAAGTTAAACTTTTTATAAAATAAGAATAAATTTTATATCACCTTACTTCTACTTTTTACCGGAAATAAAGTCAGGTGAAGTAAGTACATTAGGTGTGTGAATCATTCATTTTTTCCATTTTGAAGGCATAATTTGGTAGCAAATGTTAATGAAGAGAACGCTGACTATTCACACGTTTTACAAAATTGACTTCTCATTGTTTCAATAAAGCTGACAATGTGACACAATCGCGTGATTTTACTGAATTTTTCTGTTTGTCACGTTTCCGGCTCATGCATCTTTCTTTTAAATCATAAATTAGAGAAATAACCAAATGCATATAATTTGCAAAGAGATTATTAGTATTTTCCTAACAATTCAGTACTTTTGCACTTATATTTGGTGGCTTAATTTTTCAAATGCACAAGTAAAGCATCATTAACAGTGAGAGAAAAAAGAGTACATTAAAAAACTCTTGCTTCATTTAAAGCAATAATTTTCTTGCACTAGAATAATATGATGCATTACATTAGTTTTTTGTATTAACCAGTGCTTTGTTCCAATCTCAAAAATCTTTTCTTTTTAATCAAACAATTATAGTTTTCAACAATTTATTTTTTTTTTAATTTGAAGAAGAAAAAATATCATGGAAATATCGGATAATATATGTCTTCGTTTGTAAAATCTTATGCATTTGATCAACTATAATTAGCAAATAAATACTGAAATGCTTATCAAAATCTTATTCGTATCTAGATACAATATGAATTTATATAAAAAACTATCTTTAGTGACAATTTTTTTTCACAAAAGGATACCAGAATACAATAAATTACAATGAATTACTAGGTACTACATTTTTTAATCAGGATTTTTCCATGTTTCCAGAATTATGCAATTGTAAAAGAAAATTTAAGAAATGTTTACTTTCACATTATTGCAATCCATTGTTTTATTATTTTAGTCTATTGGCTTGGCATACATATACATGTGCATAGAGATGGTATTTTTTTTCTACTCGAATTTGTATGCATATTATTTGAAAATTAGTTGAAATTCACAAAAAAATCTATTTTTATTTTCGTTTTGAGAAAACTGATATTTTGAGGTGAAAATAAAGTTCAAAAAGTATTTCCTACAACAGAGAAAAAAATTTTGTAAATTTTATTCAGAATAGTCAATATTAGCTGAATCGAGTTGAAACTAAAATTTTTTTTCACAATTAGTCAGAGAATACCAATAAAATATTACTCTTTACATATCACCCCCATAAGTCTTTTTTATAGGGTCTGGAAAAACCCATGAGTGAAAGAATGTCTTTTGCGAATTTTTGGCCATAATTATGATTTTTTTGAGGTCTTTTAAATGCAAATTGTTTCTAATCTATAAAATATTACATTATACTTGTAATGAGATGTTATCATAAATTGTTTGAACAATTTATTACTGTTCTTAGTAATTCTCTCACAATATGAATAAAAAATCGCGTTTTTAATTAACATAGAGAGAAAAATTTCTTTAAACAATTTATTATTGTTGCAAATAATATTTTCTTTAAGTTATATAAGAAAATTGCATTATTCTCAAAAAGTTTCCATTTTTTGTCCAATTTTAAATTAAAGTGAGTGAAATAATTAATAAGAGTTAACAAAATTTATTGTTTTGACAAATTTTGTGCTATTTTTAATAATATTCAATTTGAATAATGACAAAAAGTTGCTATATTCTTCTTTCATAATGCTAGATAGTCGCATTTAAGTCTAATAGAAAAATTTTGAACCGCACATAGTTTGATATGAGATTCCCCCACCACCTACAGCAAAACATATTCACAGAAAAAGAAAAAGATTGCTTACATTATGTTACTTCCTAATGTTTCTTTATTATTTGTTAATAACTCAAAAGACAGAGCAAAGCTGAAAATTTTAAAGAGACCTGAACTTTCGGGAACTTACCTTAGAGAAGATAGTTATAAGCAATAGTAAATTGTTCAAACAACAATTTTTGTTAACTTGCCTTAATTATTACCTCACTAAGTAAAAAGTGGACAAAAAGTTCAAAAATTTAGAAAAACCACACCTATCTTGTATTAATATAGAAAAAGATAGCTTTTAACAATAATAACTTATTTAGTCAATTATTTTTGCTCTATTAAATAATAACTCACTTGAAGTAAAAGTAGACAAAAAGTTGAAAATTTGAGAAAAAACCACATATTCAAGGGTTATACAAAGATATATAAAAATACATTTATAATTATATAAATAAACACTATGCAAAGATACAATAATAATTATAATAATAAATTATTTATGCAACAATATTTGTTGACATGTATGAAGTATTTCCTCGCTCTAATTAAAAATTGGTGAAAAAGTAATAAATTTTCGAGAAAACCGCCACTTACTTTTCCTTTTCTAAAAGAAAATTGCTTAAAACAATAATTTTAACTATTTAATCATCAGTATAAAGTAGTATTGTATGCATGAGAAACAATTTGCAATTATATTTTTAAAAAATTCATACAAAAACAAACAAATCGACAAAAATTACGTACTGAAAAAAGATCAACAAATTTTTCACAAATTGTTAATAGCACGGGTAGTTTTTGTTTCATTTCAAAAAAACTGCACTGAGAAGAGAAAAATTGAATTTGCAGACAAACGACACAAGATAAGAAAAACTTAATGAATGAAATTTATTAACTCAAAGAAAGAGCTACAAATTCGTTATGTATCACTTATTAATATGATGCGTAGTTTTTTTACTAATCGTGAGAAATAACATTGCAATCAAAAAAATTTTTTTTGGATTAACAGCGAAAGACATAAAAATGAATCAACAAGGAGCGAGTGCTCAGAAAAGATCTGCAAATTTGTTAGCGATCACATTTTGGTAGGATGCGTGTTTTTTTTGGTTGAGAATTAAATTATTTTGTTGAAAACTCGTCTTTTTTCATAATCTAGCTGTTTTTAGAATAAAACTAAAGTCGTCTTTATTTGAAATATCAACTATTATATTTTATTTAAAAATTCATCTTTCTGGGTTGGAACATCAAATACTTAGTAGGAAGTGAAACTACTTTTTAGGAATTAATAATTTTGGTTGATGATTATTGATTTCAGTTAAAAATCCTTTTTTTTAATTTAACCATATTGTTTTAATTTTATTAGTGCAAATTAATTTTTCAATGTATTTCGGAGCGCAAAGCGCAAAGACCTAAATTGCGCGCCGTAAGTGCGCTCTTACTTTTTTTATTCTATTATACAGTGCACAGAACCAAGCGTGGAGTGCTCTGAAATATTTCCCAAAAATTTTCGGATTTTTTTATGGAACCCAAACTTTAAGACTTGTTAACATTTGTGAAAATGACCTCTGCAATGTTCAGGCTTTAGAGAAAATAATTAAAAATACTTTTGAAATTAAAATCAAAAAAGGAGATGATTTCTAATAAAAAGCTTTTTTGGAATACTGCGAATACACCACCCCTTATAAAAATAATTATATCAGGTAATGATAAATAATAATAATAATTTATAAATATAACAGGTGTATAAGCTAAAACTCAATTAGGTATCGACGCAATCTGTTTAGAAAAACTTGGACATTTTCTCAGTGAATGTTTAAAGCATGCACGCGACGGGTATATAGAGAGACACAATGCGGCTCTGAAAGTGTTATATTATTATCTAAGGCACTTTTATGGTATTGATATAACGCCTGTCTTGCCATACGCCCAGCCGGAACTAAAGTCCGTTATAGAGAATGACCAGCGTAGGATCTATTGTAATTTTTTATTTTCCACCATTCAACGTATCAGTGCTACAAAACCTGATATTGTTGCTCGAAATCTGAAGACAAACATCATTTACAAGATAGAATTTTCGGCACCAGCTGATAGTAATATCACGACAAAGGAAAAAGAAAAAAGGGCTAAATATCAAAAACTTCTTTTTAAGCTTAGCAGACTGTACCAAGGCTACAAAGTTCATCTAGTAGTTCTTATAATTAACTGCCTTGAAGGTATGAAGGTTCCATTTCTAAGCTAACTTAACAAGATTCCGGCTTGCCAGCGGCAGGCTAAATTCATCGCAAACTGGATGCAAAGGCTGTTGTTCTTCTAGGATCACTTTTTCTGTTCTATCAACACTATTTTTCATGATATTATATAAAGATGAGTAGCTCTAAAAAAGCATCCAGAGGTAAAGGCTTTACCTTTAACTGTCCCGTCTGCCACGTAAGGTCATCCGCGGCCAGAGACAGAACTCTATAGAACAGTGTTCTTTGAAGTCATTTTGCTAATTTTCCACTTCTGCTTACC